>CAUYRH010166150.1:0-16289 GCA_963574655.1 Perodicticus potto | reverse complement strand
TTTAAAAAAAAAAAAAAAAAAAAAAAAAAAAAAAAAAAAAAAAAAAAAAATTAAAAGTCTTTTAATTTAAAGTGTCTGTGTTTTAGCAGTTAATCGCAATGACATTAATACATTTATTCCAAAAGTGACTTGATCAAATGCCTATTCATGGAAAGCCCGGGTAATTATTTTTAAGGTTTAGTCTGGAAAGGGCACAGAGAAGCAGAGAAGATGAGTCCAAGATTCCCCAAAATTAACTCTCATAGACAGGACAAACAAAGAAGATAGGACCATTTAGGACACAGACTCCCCTTGAGCTTGGCATGTTTGGTACAGAGAGTATACTGCTGATCATGATTTATGTTTTGGATTTCTAATCTTTTTAGACTGGCACCTGGCAAGTTCCCTAAAACAGCAAGACCCCAAATGGTGATACTGAGGAGAAAAGTCTTACTCAGTCACAATATAAACTCAGAGACAACACAATAAAAGAGAAAACACATGCAGCTGTTGTCTGCTCCCTACACTGCCCAGGACCTGCAGCAAAGTTTATCTTCATAGATGCTGTTCGAATCCGAACTGCGTAACCTGGTAGCCTGCAGGGCTGGTTCTAATGACAACTTTGTAGAGGTGCTAGACTCCTGTTCTTCCCTATGGTAACCCTCTTTATGACAAAAGAAAACAACATGGCAAAGGCTTTTTCTGAGAGGAGATGGATTCACACAATATGAATATTCATGACACAAAGTACCAGAAAAGGACAATACTAGAACTCCTTTACAGTCACTCCCCACAACTCTTTCTTTCATTAATCTTAAACTTGGAAAGGATAATGATATTACCAACTGCTTAATCTGAGGCCAAAGAGAGAGGAAAATGAAAAGTGGTTTAGAAAACCTAGACACAGGACAGGTCAAGGAACCCCCAGCCCAAGAAATAGCATCTCTGGGCTCACTCTCACACCAGGTTCTTCAGACCAGGACAAATCCTTGATATAAAGCACATTGACATCAGCCAAAAGCCTTCGTGTGTATTTACAAAGTACTCAGGGAAACTGAGCCAGCTCATAGCAACACTATTAAGAAGAGGGAGGTATATGCTTTTCCAGAGCCATTCGGAATTTTCCCACCACTGACCCTGTCATGAAGTTTCTTCTTTTGGAAATTGAGTTAATTCTGAATAAAAAGAATTATGTGAGCAATATATTGAAGGTGACAGAATGAGTGCTGGGTAGAAGTGCATGTAGGAAAAAAAATGGCTAAACATGTATGTGCAAAGTGACGTGACAGCTTGTCACCTCAAGGATCAACAAGAAGAATGGAGGGTGAAGTGCGGACAGACGGACAGGTGTGAGACATATTGGAGAGAGATCATAAGCATGACATCACAGTGTACTCAATTGTTCACTATAGGGAGTGATGGGCTAGAGTGTACTGTTCGAGTTGGGTACGAGGTAGGAGTATCAGATGATCTTCATTAAAATGCATTTTAAAATTATCACTGTGAATACAGCAGAGAAGAAATCTTAAGGAGGGCAGTGCCTGTGGCTCAAGGAGTAGGGCACCAGCCCCATATCCTGGAGGTGGAGGGTTCAAACCTGGCCCCCGCCAAAAACTGAAAAAAAAAGAAAGAAATCTAAAGGAGGCCCACAATGGATGTCCAGAAACTAGTAACATACCCTGTAGTCCAGATGAAATTATGGTGACTCAGACTAAGGTGGTAGCAGTACATGAATTTCAGAGATGTTGAAAAGGAACATTTGAGAGGCCAGGCATGGTGATTCCGACCTGTAATCCTAGCACTCTGGGAGGCCAAGGTGAGTGGATTGATTGAACTCAGGAGATTAAGACCAGCCTGAGCAAGAGTGAGATCTTGTCTCTAAAGATTGCTGGGCACCATGGTGGGCACTTGTAGTCCCAGTTACTTTGGAGACTGAGGCAACAGGATCACTTGAGCCCAAGAGTTTGAGGTTGCTATGAGCTATGATGCCATAGCAAGGTTGCTATGAGCTATGATGCTATAGCACTCTACAGAGGGTGACAAAGTGAGACTCTGTCTCAAAACAAACAAACAAACAAACAAACAAAAAACCATAAACAAAGCCCCCAAACCAATTTCTTTACAATGCATTTTTTTTGGTCTAAGTTTTGGTAGGTAATAATGGCTCATGTAAAAATAATAAAAAAACTAAATATGGCTATTAAATTGGATTGCAAAGCATTGCTCTTCAGTTTTACTCACATTTGAAATCTGTGCATGTGCTACTGAATAGAGATAGATGAATACCTAGTTTATATTGAACCAAAAATGAAGGATTCTTGCTGGAAAATAAGATTTATTGTGGGTTGTTCATCTCTCTAGTTACGAAGGGAATCTTCCTTGGCACATAATCAAATCTTCATAAATACAGGTAAAGGAAAGCCTATGTTATCAGTAGGTGGACATATAATTTATTGTCTGAACCAAGAAAGCTTTTAGAATGAAGGTAGAAGCATTATTAATGATTAATAAGGATATTTGCTATGCACTAGCACTGACCCAAAGCGAATTGGGACATGTGGCCACCTTGGGTAGCATGTGTTAGTATAATACCTAATAGCTACACAATCGTGCGTAATAACTACTAAAATTTTATATTTGAACGTTGAAGGATCTTTGTTCAACTGATCAATGCTCGTCTATCTACAATACCACTAGAAATATTATTGTAATCATTTCCTATTCAGTCAGAATGGTAAATGAACAGGCTAATTTTTACTAACATGGGTCCAGAATTTATGTGATAATCACTGCTGTGGAAATACTTACAAGCATTTTACAATAACTTAATAGCATAAATTTCATATTTATTGTATAAATAGGATTTTGAAAATAGAAACTATTTTAAATAATTAAATCTTCAAAAAGTTTTCAGTTTTACATTTAAATCTGTGAAAATATGACATATTATATGTAAATAAAACAACTGATGCAATAATAAAATGCAACACAAAAGAAATTAGAACACCTATATGTGAGGTAATAAATTGTAATGCTTCAGTAACTTGCTGAAATCCACTAAAGATTAGCTTAAAACAAAGCCTATTTCCTTGCCAGTCGTTTTTGAATTATCCTGTATATTTCAAAAATGGTTTCTTTCTCTGTAAGTAAGACTATGAAAGACATACAGTTTATGAAAGTAAATGAGACAAAAGGATCCACAAATTAAAACTTATCTTAAACTTAGGAACTTATTCAAAACATAAAACAAATCATGTTTATTTGCCACTGCATTTTATGATGTTGGTAAATTCTCAGCTTCAAATGCATACTACAAAGGAAGAGAAAGTAGCTCCTTATCCACAAGCACTACATAGACCATGTAACATCTTGCCAGATAGGTGACATATTCTGTAGTGACTGGCAGATTAGTGGACTTTGAATAATTAAAAATTCCAATAATGAACTTCACATGATTATACCCACTGAGTGATTTTCATAAACTAGATATGTAATGAAGATATTTTGAAGACATATACAATGAAGGACAATGTCAGTTCACTTGTATCGTCTCTTAGATTTACTATAAGCTGTGGCATATTTTTTCAAATGTGAAAACATCTACTTTGTGCATTTGGTTGAATAGTGTTCCCCCAAAATTTATGTGGATGTGGAAACTCAGAATATTGGAAAGGAAATAGGACCTTTGCAGATGTACTTGGTTAAAATGAGGTCATATAATATTAGGATGAACCTTAAGTTCCATGAATTTTGTGGTTATTAGATTCTATCTTCACATTGAAGGCCATGAAGATGTACATACAAAGAGCATCGTGTGTAGATGGAGGTAAAGGTTGAGCAAAAAATTGTCCAACCACCAAAAGCTAGGAGACACACTTGGGAGACTTTCATTTTCAGAGAGTCCAGAAGGAACCAAGCTTGCCAAGATCTTGATTTCAGACTTCTATTCTCATGAACCATGAGAAAATAAAGTTCTGTTGTTAAAGTCACCAAGTTACTGGTAATTTGTTATGACAGCCTAACTAATACATATTGTTTTTTCACAGTTTGGAAGTATCTATTTATTATAATCATTGTATTTAAGAAATAGGATTTTAGTAAACTCCAATTGATTTTGGCAAGATTTAATGAAACTCAAGCAAGGAAAAGAGGGATGAGACATGGTTCTTGTCTTTAAGATAATACAGATTCTTTTAATCCTAATAAGTCATTTCAAAGAAAATAATTAAAAGGAAAGCAAATAATCCATAAAATTGTGAATCTCAAAATATAGATTCCCATAAAACATTTACTGTCTTGGAAGTATACAATAGATTATTACATACAGGCGAACAAATCATCTCCAGAAAACTTTAGCACTATCAATACTACTACACATTAGGAATTATATCTTTCCAAGTGTTCAGGCCAAAATTCTTGTTGTGGAATAATAAAAAAAAAATGTGTGTGGCCTTTATCCCTGATTCTTAAAGCAGAGTTCCTAAAGTCCATGAATTTCCTAAGAAAGAGGGTCATCTTTTCCTCTTCCTAAGGAGACCATACCTAAATTTATGTTACTGAGGTGACTCTTTGCTGGCCCTTAGATAGTTTCAGGGTAAAGAATGATTTCCAAATATAAAAATATTTAATAATATCCTAGCAAACAGAATTCAACAACACATCAAAAAAATTATACAACATGATCAAGCTATTTTTATCCCAGTGCTACAAGGTTGGTTCAACATATGTAAATATATAAATATAATACAACAAAATAAAGACCATATGATTCTTTCAATTGATGCAGAAAAAGGTTTTGATAATATCCAACATTCTTTCTTGATTAGAACACTTAAGAAAATTGGCTTAAATAGGACATTTCTTAAACTAATAGAGGTCATCTACAGCAAACCTATTGCCAATATAATATTGAGTAAAATTGAAAACATTTCCACTCTGATGTGGAACAAGACAAGGATGCCCATTGTCACTGCTGTTATTTAACATAGTAGTAGAAGTCTCAGCCATTGCAATCAGGCAAGAGAAAGGGAACAAGAATTCAAATGGGATCAGAGGAAGTCAAACTCTCACTCTTCCCAGATGACATGATTGTATACCTGGAAAATCCCAAGGACTCAACTATAAAGCTATTAGAAGTGACCGAGGAATACAGCAGTGTCTTGGGATACAAAATCAAAACTTACAAATCAGTAGCTTTTATGTATACCAACAATATTGAAGACAAAAATATAGTCAAGGACTCTATTCCTCTTATGGTAGTGCCAAACAAGATGGAATACCTCGGAATTTATCTAACAAAGGACGTGTGAAGAGTACATGTGGGAATACTATGGGAAGAGTCATATCTTGATGTGCTTGTATTACTAGTATAAAGATTTATAAGTTTGAAACAAATATTCAATTATTAATTGTTAGTAGATTACAAATATTATTAGGAATAGGGAACAGAGTATGACAAAGAGAGACAGTAATAAAGGATTGATTCAGACGCAATTTCCTGGCTTTGAGTGCAAAGCGCGAGACTCTGTAACTTTAATATTCTGAAGCCACATGTGTTGAATATAGGTTTTAGAGATTCTGGCTTTGTGGATACATCAAAATGTTATCCCAAAGGATAATGTACTCAAAGAGTTGGAAGCTCCACATACCACTCTCATCCTTGTTTTGTAGTTAGGGTCAGAAGTGAAACCAGCTGTTGTCAAAGAATTGGTATTAGAAGAGACACTAGGTATTTGGTATCAGAAAGAACTTGAGATCGTGGTGATATCATTCTTAACTCTTATATTTTTCATAAATTTTTTCATAAAAGTTCTATGTATGACAAATTACTAGGGTTATAAATAATGTTATCTTCAACTTACTATAGTAGGCTGATAAAGTATGGCATCTCATTAGGTTCTGAACTCAGCCAGAGCTAATTCAAGTCTAGGTTATAATTTTGTGAATGGTATAAAGTTTTGTTTAAATTCTTTTTTTTAACCTATGAGCATCTAATTGTTCCAATACTAATAGTTGAAAATGCTATCTTTTCTCCATTGAATTACCCTTGCTCCCTTGAGTTTGTCAATATTTGTGTGAGTCTATTTTGGGACTTTATATTCTGTACCTTTGATGCATATATTTTTTCTACTAATACCACACTTTCTTGATTACTATAACTTTATAGTAAGTCTTGGAATTGGGTAAATTTAGTTTTCCAACATTCTTCTTTTTCAGTATTGCCTTGGTTATTCTTAGCATTTGCCTTATTGTATTTTGAAATCAGCTTATCAATATCAATTACATATCTGTAACTATATGTATAATATGAGCAGTATATATGTGGATATGTATAAACATATTCATATTTTATAACCAGTTTATCTCAGCAAAATTATTTGCTAAGATTTTGACTGGAATTTCATGGAATTGCACAGATCAAGTTGGAAACCATGGACATCTTATCAATATTGTCTTCTAATCCATGAATATTTATTAGATATCCTTAATTTCTTTATTGGACTTTCATTTTTCCACATACACATCCCATTTATATTGTATTAGTTTTGTATGAAAGCATTTTATATTTTTTGAGTGCTATCAAAATTTTGTTTTTAAATGTCAGTTTGTTCTTTTCTTGCATTTGAGGAAGCAATAGATTTTTATGTAACCGTGTTCCTGCAGGCTTGTCATAATTGCTTATGAGTTCTAGCAGTTTGTTAATTCTTTGGGATTTTCTATGTAGATAATCCAATCATTTGTAAAACGTTATTTCTCTTTCCCATTCTGTGTTTCTTTTTTCTTACTGATTCACTGAGAACGTTTATTATTCTACGTAATAGAAGTGGTGCAATAGGACATTATTGTCTTGCTATCTTAGAGAGAAGGTATCTGATTTCTCACCATTAAGTACGACATCAATTTTAGATTTTTTTGCAGATGATCCTTATCAAACTGTGCAATAGTTCCTTTATTCTTATTTTTTTCTGAGAGTTTTTAAAATCTAGGTTTTCATACTTTGCCACGTGTCATTTATCCTTTAACCTATCTCAGAGCTCAATACAGATTGAGCTCCATATCTTTTGTGTTGTTAAATGAAATAGGAAACAGAATTTTATAATTCTCTGCCTTGTTGATTATCTGTAAAAGCTTGTAAATAAACATTTCTTACTAAATGTAAAAACACAGGGAATTACATTGATTACTTCTAAAACTTGAACCATTCAGAGTGCAATTAACAAATAAAACGTGATATCAAGATACTTCTGAGAACATGATTTGATTTAAAATTTAATCATCGCTCACTCATGACTGCGATTGGAGTTTAACTTCTTAGATACCATCTGATGCCTAAACTTCTAGGGAATATTTTTAAGGAATATCTTTCTAGAGGAAATGATAATCTTGTGCCAACTTGTTTATCACTTATCTGGTTGCTGGCATTTAAACCTTGTAAAAACAAAAATTATAGTTGAGTGCATAAGGCAATAAATGAAAACTAAATATGATAAGAGCACAATGAAAATGTAAATGGCCTTTTCCCCAAAATTCATTACTTCTAGTATAATAATGAGCTGTGTAAATGTGAGGCTAGGTTATAAAGCAACAGTGGAATGATTCAGAAGAAAAGCTTTATTCAAACAAGTGCTAGTTTGAATATTGGCTATATCTTTAAATACTACTGTGACCTTGCACAATTGAGAAGCCATTGTAAACTTGATTTTCCCATCAGAACCAGTAAACAACAATGTTGTAAATTGTGGTATGAAGTACATGCATATTTACAGACTTGATTATTTTATTCTTGGCTCTCACAATTTGGGTAAAAAAGTCTTTTAGTACTGAATGGATTTAGAATATCTCATCTTCCAGTATATCACTCTGGCACAAAGATTATTTTGAACCACAGGCAATTCAAAATCACCAGATACGAAACGAGTTTTTTACCCTCTTTTTTTCTCCCTAAAAGCTGGGCAAAATTTCCCTTTTGGAGGTGGCAAAATTCTCTCTTGAAAGTTATCTCTCTCTCTCTCTTTCACCAGGGAGAGGTGAGCACTTCTTATAACCAGAGATGGAAAGTTGGAACCAAGGTAAGTCTGCATAAGAAAACCTAAATAAAATAATCTTTATCTTCAGGTAGTTTCCCCCATAAATTTCCTAGCCTCTCCCTCACAATTTATTGTTCCCTGAAGCCCAAACTCCTTTCCTTTGTTGAAATGATACATAAAGCCCAAGTTTAAGCAGTTCTTTGAGTTTTACTTCCTTTCTGTAAACACCTACCTGTCCTGGTGAATATTAATAAAGTATTATACATCTTTTCTGCTGTTAATCCATATTTGTTATAATAGTTAATTCTCAGGCTCACAGTCATGAACCCAAGAGTTTAAAGGAAAATTTTTCTTTGCCTTCAATACCCTTAGACATCTACATCAGACATTTTTACTTGAATTAAGAAGTTGAATGTGTATGTGTTGTAAGAATGAGATGCTTTGTAAAAAACATTCTAGGAAACATAAGTTAAAAGAAGAAAATATGTTTGAAAAACGAATTCTTCAAGAGTTACCTAGTTCAAGAATGTTTCTAATCACTGGGAGTATTCATCTTTGAATGTTGTATACATCCTAATAATTTTGAAACAGAGGAGACATTCTATGCCTCATAAATACATTAATATTTGCAATGTCCCCATGTTCTCATTTAACTAATATTCTGTTTTAAAGCTCTTGTGTTACTTTTCTAAGGCTTCTCTATAAATTGCCACAAACTTAGTGGCTTAAAACACGAGAAATTTATTCT
Organism: Perodicticus potto; assembly: GCA_963574655.1. Classification (NCBI taxonomy): domain Eukaryota; kingdom Metazoa; phylum Chordata; class Mammalia; order Primates; family Lorisidae; genus Perodicticus; species Perodicticus potto. The sequence continues at coordinate 7,535 of CAUYRH010166150.1, read as the reverse complement.
CTCACAGGCCTGGAAGCTAGAAGTCCAAATCAAGTTTCTGAAAACCATGCATTCTCAATTTAGGGTGTAGGGAGAATTCCTGACCTTGCTTATTCCAATTTCATGTGACTCCAATCCAGTACTTGGATTTAGTGGGTGATCCAGGATGATGTCATCTGGAGGTTCTTAATTTAATTACATCAATAAAACTTCCTTTTTCCAAAATGAGGTCACATTCACATGTTTTAGGGTTTAGAACATGAGCATATATTTTAGACGACTACATTTTAACCCACTATACAAACAAAGAATCACGTAATTTGCTATCATTAGTTTCCCAAACATTGTGTTGTAGGTATCAAAATGTTTCAAAAATATTTTTTCTTTTTCTCTTATTTTCCATTGTGATCATTTCTGACAAGAGGCAACAAAATCTTTATATATATATATATATATATATATATATATATATATATATATCATAGATAGATGTGTGTTATAATAAAATGACTACTCTGTCCTGCTGCTCTATATTGAATACATGCATTGCATGGGTGAAATAAGCTAAAACTTTACACCTATAATTATACTAGATCTTTACTAGAAACTCAGATTATATCCTTTTCACAGATGCAGGAACTTTAAAATGCTAAGCTATTTTGAAAGATTTAGGGGAATAATCAGATTAGTAAGAGAAAGAATTAAAATCTGGAGTTATGTCTCTTTGTTTAAAGTGTTCTTAGCCACTATGCTGCGTGGGTTTGTTTTTTTGTTTGTTTGTTTGTTTGTTTGTTTGTTTTTGCAGTTTTTGGTTTCGGCCATGACCGGGTTTGAACCTGTCACGTCTGGTATATGGGGCTGGTGCCCTACTCTTTGAGCCACAGGGGCCACCCATGCTGTATTTTTTTAAATATATATTGAATATATATTTGTTTCTTATGGATTTGGCAAATGGAGACTATCTCAGTAACAGTTATTCTAAAAATTGCTTCAAGTCCCAGTGTTTCAGGGCAAATGTGATTTAAAACTTCTTCTATAGAAGAACATACATGTATATGTATTTTTATGAATAATATATATGTAGTTTTTGAATTTTTTTCAGAATATTAAGTGTGATAATTTATTTTAAATTATCTGAGAGAGGCCGGTAGGATTCTTTTGCACTTATTCCAGTTAGACAACAAGGCCAGCTCTTCTACAGTGCTGGTTCAGAATTTTCCATTTCATTGCTCAATATCCTCTACTGTTCTTTGGTTTCTTTGTAACTCTGCAACTTTTTATGAAATGAATTTCCTTTTTTGCTTAGTAAAAATTCAACTATATCATTACCTTTCGGACCTCACACTCTGTCCTGGCACCGTTCTCTGCCGGGTCCTGTTTCCTGGGCTTTACTTATCACTCACCTAGGGCAGGTTTCTCTTATGTTTTTAGTCTGCTCTTGAAGCTTTTAACTGAGTCCCCAAAGTTCTTAAATTTGGAAAAGCTTCATATCTTAGTTCTTAGGCAGGCTTCTCTGAACAAGTTTGAAAACTAAACCACTGTCTGAAAAACAAGTTTTAGCTGCTGCATCTACATGTGCATGTATATACTCTGCTATGCTATGAACATTATAAAATAAGTCCAACACAGAAATTATAAAACTCAAAATCAACTAACAATAAATATGTATATATTTTTCATAATTTTCTCATTCACCTTAACAGAGGGAATTATGCAACCTCAATAATTTTTAATTTGAGGCCCAAAGCCAAAGAAGCACAACTATTTGCTAAATGGCCACGTATGACTTTGTTCTCTTTGATCACCTTCGTTATTCAAAATAGTAGCTGCAGTGCTTAATATGATCTCAGCTGCCCTCAATCTGACAACACGATCTCCTAACTTGTGAATATTAGAACCTCCCTAATTTTTACTTATGTTCTTCTATAGAAGAGGTTTTAAATCACATCTGCCCTCTAATGCAGGGACTTGATGCATTTTTTAGAATAACTGTTACTAAGATAGTCTCCATTTGCCAAACCCATAAGAAACAGAGCCTGTCTTTAACATCTTTCTTTTTTTTCTTCAAAGAACTTTTTAAAATAATTATGGAATAAGAGTTGAAGCTAGTTAAAGTGAAGCTACAGAGGCTCATTATCATTCAGCTTCTGGCAGAAAAAGATTTTTAATCATATCATGTAGCATTTCTAGGATTTTTGGCATGTAACCAAACGGATGTTGCCTCTTCCTGGATAGCTCATGTATATATAAACTGTTTTTAACGAATCTTTATGAGAAGTTTCATCTGAATTTTTACTTTAGATGAAAGTGTTTCTAACCTGTTCTTGAACATCGATTTGGTAAAAAAATATGACCCTCTGTACATTGTTTAGAACTAAATCCTAACACTGAATCAAGTAAGCACAGACCAACGTGAAGAAAAGTCACTTCTTAGTAGCTATTTCTCTAACTAAATCCTGTCATCCATGTTAACTGCAGGGATCTTTAGATCTTTCTGTACTAACCTTTGTAATAATTAAGGAAAAATTGGAAGTGATTATTTCAAGGATTTTGTGGAACCTATGAAAATAAGGTGCTATGGTGAGAGTCATTTACATAGCATCGATTTATTTATCTTTCAATAGAATACTGAAAAAACTACGAAAAAATCTTTAAAATAAATTCATCATTAATTAATGTATAGCAAATTTTTGTGCATTTTAAAGTTTGTTACTATACAAATGTATGTGCTTTTTTACAGTTGCTGTACTGTTGCCATAATTTTACTGTGGAAATCATTTCTTCTCTCAACTGTCCCATCCCCTAGTCTCCCTAAAACTCTCTAACAGTGTGACGAAGACAGTTTGGGAACTTCTCTTTAGAATATATCACACATTTATTGGCCCTAAGCAAAATGTTTACCTGGTGTGAAATCATGATGTCTGAGTTTTAGTACTAATTCCCTAATTCTGACATTCAACAGCTACCAAAGGAGGGATATGTTCTTTTTTTCTTACTATCTCTATTTCATTTTTTGTACAATAATGATTCTGACTGCTTAATAGCCATTAGACACCTTTTACTTTTGTTCATCCATGTTGAGATAAGGCAGTCATAGACTGTATCTGTTCCTTCCGAGAGATACATACATCTCTTATTACAGATGATTTAAAAAGTGAGTAACTGCATGTATCTGGCCGGAAGAGTGTTTTATAAAATAGATACAAACCCATCAAACTGTCACATTATATTTTATGCTACATGAATTGATCTGCCTATACAATTATTCATAGAAATATGATTTATTTATACAGAATCAGCTACAGACTTGAACATACTTTTTCTCACTTCTTGAATTTAAGATTACTGTATCAGACATTTCTTGGTTTGTATATTTTGTCATCACTGAATAAACATCATTTATGCTTATGTCTTGGATAGTTTATATCAAAATTTTTATATGCCAAGTTTCTTGACACTATTTCTAACATTTCATAACTCATTGGTAGATAAAGTCGGTGACAGAGCTCAGTATCACATTAAGTACAATATGATACCTCTTGTAAATGCTTTGCTTTCTTTCACTTTCAACAGATTTACATAACTACTTATGTCTAACTTTGTAAGGGTGCTTTATTTAAAAAATTCAATTTACTTACCTGTCTGTCTAACACCACGGAAAGAAATTGAGAAAGCTCCTTTCTTATAGATAGATTTAATTAATTAGAATAACTAAAAAGAGGTTTTACAGAGTTACTCTTTATACGTAGTATTATTAACTTTTAATGGAAAACAAATATTTAATAAAGCATCATATAAAAAGCATGATTACAATTTAATGTCAGGAATTACATTATGGCCCTTCCCATTTCTTTAACCAGAGCAGGCATAGCACTACTTTTTCCAACCAAATATATTAGATAAATTTATGACTTTTCTGTACAATGAGCAGTGTGTCTCAAGATAAAATCAATCAGGAGTACATTTAAGACAAATATATTTACATTTTATCACAGTTAAATATTTGATTAAGAAGTAAATTAAAGTCGGCCTCGGGGCCACCACTCCACCAGGCCTCCACCATCTGGTCTCCCCCTGCACCCCACCCCACGCTGCGTCTCTCCGGCCCACTCAGACCGTGGCCGGGGTCCCTCCCTCTGCCCCACTCCACGCGGATGCCCAAGGGGAAGGCGCTGCAATGCGCACTGGCACTGCAGAGCTCCTCTATAACTTGCCCAGGAGGGGTGCTGAAAGACAAGGAGGACGTCTGTCATAGCATCTACATGGTTGGCCAGTACAAAAAGACACAGTGTGTCCCGGCCACTTTTGCTCTGGTCTTCGATGCCGGAATGGTGTCTTGAGAAGTTCCCCGATGCAGCAGACGCTGGGTGCACAGTCTGAATATGATACAGCAGTGTTCGAGTAGATACAGCTAGTTCCACCAGTGGGCTAAATACTGTCTACCGATGATGAAATACACGGGGATTTCAAGTTTCCGGGTCCGAACCAAATTTCTGGACACCGTGATTCAAACTGCCAGGTTGCCCTGACGAAGATTTCTGGCCTTTGAGGAACTGCTTCAAAGCTGGACATTTCTACAGCCTCAGTTATAACGGAACGTCTGATAAGTTCAAGGAAGTGCAGCATTCAGGATAAATTTACTTACCATTCAGATCCTGTTGAAAAGCCACGTGGCAGACTGCGAAGCAGGCCATCCAGATTACAAAAGAAAAAATGCAAGTCATGTGAGAGAAGCGAATATTGTGTAAACACAAAAACTACGAACAGCCTACAATTTCTTTTTTTTTTTTTTTTTTTTTGAGACAGAGTCTCATTTTGTCGCCCACGGTAGAGTACTGTGGCGTCACAGCTCACAGCAACTTCCAACTTCTGGGCTTAGGCCATTATCTTGCCTCAGCCTCCTGAGTAACTGGGACTACTTGTGACCACCACAACGCCTGACTATTTTTTGTTGCATTTTGGCCGGGGCCGGGTTTGAACCACCACCCTCATTATATGAGTTGGCGCCCTACCTACTGAGCCACAGGCACCGCCCAGAACAGCCTACAATTTCTTTAAAATCACGTTCTCCATCTCCCTATACAAAAAGAGGGATGTGTGAACTCTCTGGAGATTCCAAGCGGAGAAGGGCCCATTTAAGCCTGGGACCCTGTGAATTCCAAAAGGAAAAAGACACACCTCCATTTGTGATTATGATATAGAACAGGGGTGCCCAAGCCAGCTCAGTAGAGCTAAGCTGGAGGACATGCTGCCTCCACCTCAGTGGTGTGGGTGCAGCAGCAGCCCGCAGAGCAACCACCAGGCTGGACATAGGCAAGGGAGGGGATCTTCGACCTCCACCGGAGGCTCCACAAGCCAAACGGGCGGACAATTGCTGGGGAGACACCGGTGCCTTGGTGTCTCCTTCACTTTGCACTTATTACTAAATATGGAACCCCAATTTCACATGTCTAGATCAATTTCATGTAAGTTTCCTAGGCCTCAATTCCATGAATGGACTGTGTCTAATCATTATTCCTTCACCTTGCCCTGGCGGAAAGGACTGTGTCCATTCATTCTTGGCCTCATATAGAAAAAAACCCATGCACCTAAAATACCCCTAAACTAAGAGCCAGGACCGGGAGACTGAGAGAGACCGGGAGAGAAACAGAGAGAGTTTTTCTCTCCCTACCGGGAACTTTAGTGTTTTTTTTTTTTTTTTAATATTCTTTTTCTGTAAATAAATTCTGTCTTACCACTGATCTGTGGTCCACAGATTTATTCTTCAAATCACGGAGAACAAGAACCTGAAATTCCAGTATCAAGTAGACATGTGAACATTTCTATTTGAAATCAATCACATCTTTTCTTCCATTAAAATACTATTCTTAAATGTCTTTCAACTTCTAACTTTATTAATAATTTTCTTTCCTAAATTGTTAGCCGAGAAATCTGAAATGAAAAATTAACTTTAGAATAAAAGGACATATTTTTGTCAGTCTTTAAACCTGGTAGAGCTCAAACTCCATAATGAATGCCATGTCAAATCCTTTAAGTACTGTTTCCTTTCTTTTTGTGCCTAGGCAGTGTAATTACTCTACAAATTGAACTTGGTTGTCATTAACATTAGTACTACAATGGCAGAGTAGAATTTTAAAACAAAACCAAATATTTTTTCAAAAAGGGAAGACCCCCACCCACCCCAGGTTGCCCCAAAAATTATAGTGGAAAGTAAGTTTCCTTTGAAATGATGTCCTTTGCCTAAGCTAACAGCAGAAACAAAAGCCAACACCATAGACATCTCAACTGGTTCAGCCTACACAATTCTGACTGAAAAATCAAAGTTGACCAAACTTTCTACTTGGTGGGTACCAAAACCTTTGTTCTCAGATCAGCTGCAGACAAGAGCAGAACTTTCAATAGAAATTGAGACAAGTGAGATCAAGTTCCTGAAGTATTTGTTCAAAGAATTGTAATAGGAGATGAAATGTGGCTTTTCCGGTGTAATCCTGAAGTCAAAGCAGTGACTATCAGTAAGCAGAAGAGGTCTAGTCAAAGCAAAAGGGCAAAAAATCAAAGGTCATGATGACAATTTCTTTGGATACTGAAAGCATTTTGATTGTCGACTTTGGCAAGAGCCAAACCTGGCTCAAATAAAATATCTGTTTATTATGAGAGTGTTTTAAGAAAGTTTGCCAAAGCTTTAGCAGAAGATGACCCTGGAAAGCTTTACCAACAGGAATACTTTGCCAGGACAATGTTCCTGCTTATTCCTCTTATCAAACAAGGGCAACTTTGCCACGCATTTGATGGGAAGCCATTAGATATCTACATTTCAGTCCTGATTTGGCTCATTCTGACTTCTTCTTGGTTCCTAATCTTAAAGAATCTGTGAAGGGCAGCCAGTTTTCCTCAGTTAATAATGTATTATCACATTGACATGGTTAAATTTCCAGGATCCCCAGTTCTTTAAGCAGGAATGGACTAAATGACTGGTGTCCCTGCTTACACAAAAAGTGTCTTGACTTTGATAAATCTTATGCTGAAAAGTAAAGTTTATATTTTATATTTTTATCTTTTAATTTCATTTTTTGTGAACTTTTTGAAGTCCCTTGTATTAATATAAACATATATAACAATAAAATATATAATGTAATGAATAGCTTTAAATGATAATTTAAAAATATTCATTCTCATTAAGAAAAATGTTGATACACCTTTTAAAAAAATATTAGTCCTGGCGGTGCCTGTGGTTCAGTCTGTAAGGCGCCAGCCCCATATACTGAGGGTGGCGGGTTCAGACCCGGCCCCAGCCAAACTGCAACAAAAAAATAGCCGGGCGTTGTGGTGGGAGCCTGTAGTCCCAGCTGCTCAGGAGGCTGAGGCAAGAGAATCGCCTAAGCCTAGGAGTTGGAGGTTGCTGTGAGCTGCGTGACGCCCCGGCACTCTACTCAGGGCAATAAAGTGAGACTCTATTTCCACAAAAAAAAAAAAAAAAAAAAAAAAAAAAATAGACCTATAAAAAAATGGGTGATGAAAGAAATCTAATGCTAAACAATGTTAATGTAATTTCCTAA
>CAUYRH010166149.1:0-19920 GCA_963574655.1 Perodicticus potto | reverse complement strand
GCTACTTGGGAGGTGGAGGCAGGAGACTCACTTGAGCCCAGGAATTGGAGGTTGCTGTGAGCTGAGATGCCACGGCACCCTATTCAGGGTGACAGCTTGAGGCTCTGTCTCAAAAAACAAACAAACAAACAAACAAACAAACAAAAAAAGAACAAGTTATTCATCTATTGGGTCTAGATGTAACCTTTAACTTAGCTGCACATCAACTTATCTTGATTTTCCACTGCCCAGATCCCTTCAAGGAAATTCCAGACCAGCCAGACCCCGCATGCAAGGCCTGTCTCCTACTTGACCAGCTTGCTAATCACTTTGGAAAGTCTATAAAGGAAAGTCCTTTCATGTGGACTCTGGGAAAGTTTCCTCAAGTAGAAATTAATGGCAACTGAAAATTACTTTGAGGTTACATACGCAGCTATGGATGAATCACTGCCACAGTGCTCGAACCAAGGGAGTTAATGGGATTTTGCTTAAGGGTCAGATTATAGAGCCAGAAGGGGAGTTATAAACAATGTCCAGCTCTCTCATTTTACACGTGAGACACTGAGGCCCAATGAAAGAAAGGCACTGAGGTAAGGGAGCTGGAGTTTTCATGGACTCTGAAGCCCTCCTACCCCCCACCCCCACAGGACCCTTAGCTCATGTGTCACAGAGCCATGCACCAGTCACCATGAAGTTCAATCCCTTTGTGACTTCGGACTGCAGCAAAAACCATAAATGACATTTTAATGCCCCCTGGCATGTAAGTAGGAAAATCATGTAGTCATCATGCAGATGTCCAAGGAGCTGCCCAGAAGTACAACATTCTCTCCATGCCAAAGGTCAGCAAATCTACCAGGTAGTCCACTGTACAGAAAGAAATATGTCATCCACATTGAGTGGACACAGCACAAGAAAGCTAATGGCACACTGTCCACGTGGGCATTGACCTGAGCCAGGTAATTTGAAAAAATTTTTGAACACAAACCTAAGTCTCGACAAGTTGCAAAAGAGAAAGACAACTATAAGGAAGAACTTACTGAGAAAATGCAGGAATGAATATGATCTTTTGTGAAGCCATAGTTTAACAGTAGGTTTTAGCCTGGTGTGGGTTTGGAATGTTTCAAAAATGTCTCTGGAATATTCCATTTCACTCCTGTTTTGTTATCTATCTATAGTTCTATAAATCTACTTTTGCAATTTTGATTCATAATTTTATGAATAAAAATTGGAAATGTTTCTTTAAAAAAAGAAAGGCACTTACTTAGGGCCACACAGTTGATAGGTGGCAATTAGGGCAATAAAATATAAGTGTTTTTTCAGTGTTTAGTGTTCCCCACACATTATTTATTCTCATATTGTCCTATTGTTTCAATTATTCATAACTCAATTTTGAGGTCTCTGAGGAAAAATACCATTTTGTCTCACTTAAAAGCTTCTATTACAGTGTAACAATCTATTGAACATGTTTCCTATTCACTACAGTCACCCTTTACAGCAGCACTGCTCAAGTCAGCTTTCTACCAGATAAAAGTGCTTCTTATTTATGGGTGCTGTCAAAGATGGCAGCCACGAGCCACGTTTAGCAGTTGTTTACATGGCTATTGTGATTGAGGAAGTGATTTTTTCATTTTGTTTTAAGTAATTAAAATAAACATTAAATAGCCATATTTGACTAATGCCTGTTGTAGTGACTAACCGTAGAGACTGTAGCAGCTACAGTGTGTGTCCTAGGAATGAACTTGAGGAAGAATTAGCAGCCGTGGCTGAATTCGTTACTCCCATTTGTTGATCTATGAACCTAATACGCAGTGATGCCACTGGAGCAGGTCTCAAGCTCCATTTGTTTGTTTAACAAGCATTTAACAAAGAACTATAAGGGTCAGGCTTTGAGTAGGTGTGGACGTGGGCATGCGGCAGCTGCTAGCGAAGTTGCTAAAAGGGGGCGGGGCCTGTGCCAAGAAGAGGAGGGCGTCATTGGGCAGGAACTAGTCTCAAGACTCGCGAGAGGTGGCAATTGTAACGTGAACACTCAACCCAGGGGTTGCAGGCTGCCCCAGGGACTTCTGGGTTGTAGACCGTTGGGCTCCGAGGAGACGGTTAGGCTTGGCGAACGCCAGAGCCATGTCTTCGGAGGCGAAGCCAGAGAGGGGGAGGCCTAGGTACAAAAACCGACCCCTGCGTGGGGCGCGATCAAGGCTGGTAGCTTATGAGGCCGCCGGCAACCTGGAGAACCCAGCTATTGGGTCCTATCCAAGTGGCGGCAACTTCAGGGGTGAGGGCATGATGGCTGCCGTGCCTCAACCTCACTGGCAGGCATCTACGCGTGGCCTCCGTGCTGAGAATGGCCACACTCTGGGCAAGATTTGTACCCACAAGGGCATTGGGCTGCTTATGCTGTCGATCTGGGTCTTTGTATTCCTTTGTTACTATTTGAGCCCCGGTGAGTATTGGTTTCAGGCTGGGAAGAGGGTTGACGCGGGCTGAGGCCGGGTGGCGGCGGGGCGGCGGCGGGCGGCGGCAGGGTGGAGGGCGGGGCGGTTGGGCGGGCTAACAAGTTTTACCTACCACAGACCTTCCCGCCACCTCCTCTGCACTCCCGCACCACTGCTCCTCTTTGGAAAGCCATCCTGCCTTCGCCCTTCACAAAACCCTGCCTTTTCTTGCCTCCCTTCCCAAGCCACTGCCCTTTCTCAGGTTTTTTTCTCCCTCTGCTGAACTCTTTTCCTTTGAAACTCCCTTCAAAAAGCCTTTCTCTCTCAGACTTCATGGAAGCCTTCCCTTCTTCACTCCTTTTAAAATTGAAGTGAAATTCACGTCACATAAAATTAACTATTTCATAGTGAATAATAAAGGTGATTTAGTACATGTAAATGTTGTGCAAGTATCTCTTCTGTCTAGGAAGTAAGCCCCAAACTGTCTTACAAAGTGGCTGAACCATTTTATATCTCTACCAAAACGTTCAAGGGTTCCAGTTTCACCAAAACTTGGTATCTCCCCTCCCTTTTTGTTATAACTGTGGAAGTGATTGGTAAGTAGTATATCATTATGGTCTTAATTTGTATATTCCTAACAACTAATGATGTTAAGCAGCCTTTTATATGTTTGTTGTCCATTCGTGCATCTTTGGAGAAATGTCTTTTCAAATTATTTGATCATTTTTAATTTGATTTTTTTGTTGTTGTTGTTGAGTTGTTAAGAATTCTTTATACAGAGGGTGCCAAAAATACATGTTCACTTTAAGAAAGGAAGCACCTATATTAAAATGAATTATATTGGGTGATTAAGCAAGAAGAGAAAGCTCTCTCTTTATAAACAGTGATTTAAGGATTCAGGTATAGAAACCCAGGTTTGAGGCAAGACAGGTATAGCCGAATAAGAAGTAGGGTAAATATGTAAACAGATCCAGAAACTAGATGTGGGTGGGGGTGGGGGTTAGAAGTTTTGAGTATGGAGTGGTTTAATGTGTTTAGATAAGCAGATAAAGAGGGGCTTGCTATTACTGGGTGGAATAGGAAGGAAGAGAAGAGGGAGACGGAGGACAGGAGGTTTCTGGGTGAAAAAGGCTTATGATGTTCTCCCATGAGTGATCAGGGAAGGATCCTTGGAGGAATTTGCCAAAGAGGAATCTAGGGACTGCTCTTTGGAGATGCTCTGGCAAGAAACGGAGGAGGAAAATGACCTGTCTGGACGGGGGCTCTGGGAGAGGGTAGCAAGGTGCCTCATGCTTCCTCCGGGATTATCTGGAGTTTGAGCGAGGTTGGGCCTGTTAAGGTGGAGCTATACTAGACTGTTGGGGTAGGGTAAGGTTTTATTTTTTAGATGTGGAACAGGTTTGGGGGAAACTCAGTTACCTTAACTGCCATAGGGGTGGTAAGAAGGACAGTGTCTGCCCCTTTCCATGATGGGGAGAGCCCCGTTAGATACTCAAGTGAATTTTTAGGAGTAGTTTATGTCTAGTTATAAGTGAGGATGTTGCTTCCCCCTGAGTAGGGTTGAGGTACGGGGAGGTCAGAAGCTTTCTGGAGAATATTTTGTAAAGGGTTAAGAGTTGGGAGTTAGTCTCTAAATGGTGAGGAATGTGGTGGCAGGTTTCCTAACAGAAAAGGATGGAATACATCAGTTCAAAAGGGAATAAGAATGAAGTTATAATAAAGAATGCAGCTTTGAGCTCTAAGACTGAAAAGTGTGACATGGTGGGAGGAATGGTTCACAAGAGGGTGTAGGGATTAGGCGCTACAGGATGGATAGGAATTAGTGAGGATATTAATGACCTTGAGGTCTTGAACTAAATGGTTAGGTTTTTTAACTGGAAGATGGGGGTTTTGGGTGGAGAATGGGTTATATGAAGAAGACCTTTATTAAGAAGTTTTGAAATTATAGGGTACTAGGGTACCCAAGGGTAGGAGGAAAGATTTTTTAAATGGATTTGGACAGGGGTATGATGGACAGCTACTGAGGGATTTTCCATGTCCCAAAGAAGGGTATTAACTAAATCAAAAAGGAATGGCATGATGGTGGTCTCTGGAGGGGGAAGGAATTGGGAGTCATGGAGGGTGAGGAGGAGGGCAGTGGCAGGCATCTGTAAAGAAAGTTTGGGCTGGTCAGAAGGTGATAGCAGTGTGAAAGGTAGTTAATAATCTGAGTAGTGGGCAAGGCAGTGAGGAAGTATGAGGAAGGAATGGGAGAAGGTGTAACTTTCAAATTGGCATTGGAGGGGAGGGGTTTGGGGAGAAAATGAAGTTCCCTCAATTCCTATGACCAGTAAATGGGAGGTGTGTGTTAGCCCAGAATATTCAATCAGGGGAGAAAATGTTGCCCCTATATCCAGCAGGAAGAATCTAGACTTACCAGAAATGGTGAGTGCAGGCAGAATGGGTACCAAAGACCCCATTCTTGGCAAGGAAAACACTCCCAGAAAAGGGGGAGAATAAAAAAGTAAGCTAAGCGAGGCAGAACAAAGGAAAGTCAGCTAGTTTACCTTTAAACCAGCCACTGCTAAATTGCTTATCTGACCAAGTTTCCTGATTTTCCTAGAAGCCTGGCCTGTTGGGGATACAGCTTACTAACCCTCCTGCTGGGTCTGTCGGTAGTCTGAAAGAGTAATGGCCACAGAGGAAGCTGTGTGCAAGGTCTAGTGGGAAACGTAAACTAGGCCACCTTCTACCCAGTTAACAGTCATAGCAAATACCCATTGTAGAGATTTATATTTGGCTGGGGCAGAGATCAAGGGAATAGCTCGAGCCCTGACACATGATTAGGAGGGCTTATATCTCTTATTGCAGAGGAAAGACCCTGTGTGGTGGAGATCAGAGGAAAATTCCTCTGTCCACTGATTCTTCAGAGGAGATTGATGCCAGTGGTGTTTTACTCCACAGTGAACTAGCAGGGATTAACACCCCCATACGAATCTGTGTGTGTGACCGCAGACAGGAGGCAGGCCCCACACAAGGCTCAGGTTCCAGATTTCTCAGGACTGCTCAGACCCTTAAAATTAATGATTATAGAAACAACAGGAGCTGATACCTCACTCAGAGAAACTGCTGATGTCTTTGTTCCCATCCTCAGCTTACCATCTGGGCTAATGAGCAAATAGCCTTCAATAAAAGTTTAGTGGAGCAAACACTCGGGGCCACTCGCTGGAACCCCACAAACAGGCAGTGGTGCCCTGTGCTCCCAACTTTGAAAATTCTATTCTGTGTATCTCGTTTGTTTGTCTAATGTGGTTTCTAACTTTACATTTCTTCAGTCCATTGCCAGATCCACAGGTCTTAATGGACCCTGGCCCTGGGGCAGGACCTTGGCAGGTGAGGGTTACCCTAGGCTCCTGCGGTGCAATGGGAATGGGAGCTTGGGGCCTCAAGTGGGCCTCATCAGTCTTCCACTGCTAACCCCAGAAGGTCAGCAGCTGAAGTGGCCTGGGTGGATGCAGATAAACCTTGAGAGGCTTGGAGGCAGTTCATCTTCCAGTGTCCCTCAATCCCACAGTTTAGGAGGAGGATGAGGGTTGAGACATTGCTTGACCCAGTGTTCCTCCTTCTCACACCTAAATCAGGGACCAGGTTGTTCCTTGAAGGCAGGTTCAGTCTGTTTCTGGTTCAGTCCTTTGTAGTTTTCGAAATGGCTGAGGCCAACATTTGACATTTAGTAGGATCCCTAGCCTGCTTGTGTAGGTGGGCACACTCCTTCTGACTTCTGAAGATTTTTTTTTTTTTTGAGACAGTCTCAGTATGTCACCTTCAGTAGAGTGCAGTGCCGTCACAGCTCACAGCAGCCTCCAACTCTTAGGCTTAAGTGATTATCTTGCCTCAGCCTCCCAAGTAGCTGGGACTACAGGTGCCTGCCACAACGCCTGTCTATTTGTTGCAGTGGTCTGGCCCAGGTCAGATTAGAACCTGCCAGCTGTGGTGTATGTGGCTGGCTCCATAACCACTGTGCTACAGGGACCGAGCCCCAACTTTTAAAGACTTTTTTTTTTTGTAGAGACAGAGTCTTACCTTATCGCCCTCAGTAGAGTGCCGTGGTGTCACACAGCTCACAGCAACCTCCAGCTACTGGGCTTAGGCGATTCTCTTGCCTCAGCCTCCCGAGTAGCTGGGACTACAGGCCCAACTTTTTTTTTTTTTTTTTATAAAGACAGAGTCTCACTTTATCGCCCTCAGTAGAGTGCTGTGGCATCACACAGCTCACACCAACCTCCAACTCCTGGGCTTAGGTAATTCTGTTGCCTCAGCCTCCCAAGTAGCTGGGACTACAGGCGCCCACCACAACACCCGGCTAATTTTGTTTTGCAGTTCAGCCGAGGCCGGGTTTGAACCCGCCACCTTCGGTATATGGGGCCAGCGCCCTACTTGATGAGCCACAGGCCCAACTTTTAAAGATTTTAAAGGTCATTGTTATGAGGTGTTGTTGGGGAGTTCTGGGAGCCTTTATTGATTTGTTTAAGCTTAGTTCTGATATCTAGAACCGATTGGGAAATAAACTATGAATTTAGGAAAAGGTGTCCCTTGGGAGTAGCAGGGTCTAAGCAGGTCTGTGCGCATAGAGCTTCAGTGAGACTGGCCAGGAATTGAGCAGGATTTTCTTGGGACTTCTGATAAATTTCCCTATGTTTATCATACTTAACTGCTTTGAAAGAAGCCTTTTCTAGGCTCACCAGGAGGCCAGTAATCACATGGTTGCGTTTTGCCCAGTTGGGGTGCATGGGCAGGTATTGCCAGTTAGGATCACTGTGGTGCCTGCAGCGCTGGTATCCTCAGTAGGTTGGAGGTCAGCTGCATGCTGTGGGGCCACCTGACAAACCCTTTCCAGCTCCTCTGGAAGAAGGGTAAAGTTAGTTATCATGTGAGGATCATGCCAGGTAAGGTCATAGGATTGGACCAGGTACTGGAATTACTTTATATACTTAGACTAGGGATCTATGGAGAAAGGACCTAGTCTTTTCTCAGTCTGTGAAATGTGTCCTAAGGAAAATGCGATATGAACTGCAATTATTCCTTCAGCACCAGCCACTTCCTACAGTGGTAACAGAGGTTCGGCAGGTGGAAGGAGTGGGCAGCTGTGGAGCATGAAGTGACTGGTTGGGTGGGAGAAGGGGGAGGGCCTTAGGCTTCTGGGGGCTGGGTAGAGGGTGAACAGTAGGAGTCTTGTGGTCAGCAGGATCAAGTGACTCTATGGAGAAAGGAAGATAGGCTGGCAGTTCAGGGGAAGATAAAGGGAGAGGGGTTTGAACAATGAGTGTGTGATATGGTGGATTGAGCATAATTTGCACAGAGAGAGGCAAGTGGAGAGGGAGAGAAAGGCCTGAAGATAGAGGATTTCACTCCACCTGCCATTTCCTTGGAGGACATTGTTTAAGTCTTTTAAGATGAGGTCAGGGCAGTGCCTGTGGTTCAGTGAGTGGGGCGCCGGCCCCATATACCGAGGGTGGCAGGTTCAAACCCGGCCCCGGCCGAACTGCAAGAAAAACATAGCCGGGCGTTGTGGCCAGGCACTTGTGGTCCCAGCCACTTGGGAGGCCGAGGCAAGAGAATCGCCTAAGCCCAAGAGCTAGAGGTTGCTGTGAGCAGCTGTGTGACACCAGGGCACTCTACCGAAGGCGATAAAGTGAGACTTTGTCTCTACAAAAAAAAAAAAAAATATTGAGGTCAAAGGTCCCATTATCAGGCCAAACAAACCTATTATGCAATTTATATTGAGGCCAAGCTGTGTTGCAGTAAAATACGAGGTGTTTTGGCCAGATGTCATTTTTGAGGCCTAATTTAGTATATTGTCGAAGAGGACATCCCAGGGGTATTTTTGCTAATGGGATAGAAAGATCAGCTCCCATTATCTCACATGTCTTCCCTTTTCTGGATAAACTTAGGTCTCTAGAATTCTAGAAGCCAAAACTAGGGTCTAGCTCTGGGCTCCCCCCAAACCAAAAACCGAAACAATGAAACAATTTGAGATCCTGCACCCCAGAAGGGAGAGCAAAACCCCTCTAATTAGGCACGAATGAATGAACTAAGAAAAGAAATGAGGAGGATGTGAGGCCATAGAGGCCTGGAGGAAGTCAAAGAACTAGCAGGGGGGATGTTCTGTTTGAAGCTATTTAGAAACCTTACTCACATTTGAACATTTGAATGGCAACTGGGGCAAAATCCCCTGGGATTTTCTGAGAGGCAGATCAGCAGAATCAGATCTGGGCACAACCGGACTCAGGTCCAAGAAAATTGGGGTGACTAGGGCCAGCAGCAGTGAGATGGCAGCTAGGTAGCCTGCAAGCCAGTCCGCCACCAGATCTGAGTCATAGAACCATATGAAAGGTTTAAATGATGGCTGTGGAGTTCAGTTCAGCTTTATTGAAAGGGGAGAAGACCTTCCTGTGCAGTGCAAAGGTGGCATCTAGGAGGGCCATTAGAGACCACTTTTATATGGGGCCAGGGGGTGGGCCAATTCCACAGCTTGCCCCTCAGGTTATTGTCTTTCCTCAGGAACGTCTCAAGAGGTAGGCTAGCCAGATCCTTTGTGTCTTTGTTTTAAAAGGAGAGTAAGAGGAGGAAGAGGGGAAAGGGTTTGTGTGTGGCTATGTCAGGCCCCCCAACACTTCCCTCTGGCTTTTTTTATCAGTTATTATTAGAGTCAATGTCCTTCTTCCCTCTCTAACTTACCTTTATTAATGCCTACCCTCTTTTCCTCAAATTCCTTCCCTTTTCTCTTTATTTACCCTCCTCCAGACCTTCACTCACTCCCCTCTTAAGAACCTTCTTTCAGTTCTCCAAAGGCACCTCTTATCCCCATTCGGGTTTTCCCTTCTTAACCACCCCCAAATATTTTCCACTTCTTCCTCAAAAGCTTTCTTTTCCTCTTCCTACTCATAGCCTTCCTTGCCTCCCTCTAGGTCTTTCCTCCTCCTCCTCGTCCACATTTCCTCCCCTCAACTACTTTTCTTTTCCCCGCAGCTTTCTTGCCTTCCCTCCCTAAGTCTGAGAGGGCTTTCTTCTTCTCTAAATGTTTTTCTCTACCTAACCCCCCCCCACCACCACAGCCTGCCCTTCTTTCCAATCCCCCCTCACAGTGGTATTCTATCTCATCAGGTGCACAAATGCCTTAAGTTTCCCATAGTCTCCTATCAAACTCCAGCCCCAAGCCCAAAGACATTCACTATCCCGGTCTCAATCCCAATGGCATCTTTCTCTCCACCCTCCCCAGAGGCCTTCCATCCCCTCAACTAAGGTTCTGCCACAGTAAAGGAGGGAGGCAAAGATTGGACAAAGACATTGCTAGTAAAAGGAACAGAGACTTCTATACACTATGCAACAACAGCGTGGGTTTATATATATATATATATATTTTTTGGAGACAGACACTTGCTCTGTCACCCCCATCTAGAGTGCAGTGGCATCAGAACTCACTTAAGCCTCAAAATCCTGGGCTCAAGCAATTCTCCTGCCTCAGCCTCCTGAGTAACTGGGACTACAGGCATATGCCACCATACCTGGCTAACTTTTCTATTTTTACTAGGGATGGGGTCTTGCTCTTGCTCTTGCTCAGGCTGGTCTTGAACTCCTAACCTCAGGTGATCCTCCTGCTTTGGCCTCCCAGAGTGCTAAGATTACAGGCATGAGCCACCTCGCCCAGCCTGGTTTATAAATTTTTGTGAGGGATAAAATTCAAAGTTAAATAAAGTAAACTCTATGCTCTCTTTTTTCAACTATTTGAAATAAGTTAAGAAGTATGAGTTCTGCTCTTTTAAAATATTTAATATACTTTTTAATGATCACTTATAAATCATAATATTATGATAAATTATTCATGTTTATTTTTTCTATTCATCTAAAATACCAAAGTATTTCTGAATTACTGTGTTTGTAAAAGTTAGTATAGCCTTTTCATCCTCTGAAAAAGTAAGTTAAAAAGCAAAACTATAAATTGCACATTTTTTTTAGTCTTTGAGTTCTTCATTTTCCATTTCTGTTTTGAGCAGAACTCCCACAAAAAAAGAATACTGTCTATTCAGTGTGATTTCTTTATTTCTATGAGAAGTTTTTTCCATTATAGGTTTAACATATTTTCTCCTAAAATAATCCATGATTCATTCTCTATATTGTCAGATTTCCTCAATTCCCAGGAGGTAATATGTGATTATGCAGATTAAATGTAATTTTTCAATTAAAATTATTTTGCTTAATTAATGTTAACTAAATGCATTGTATTATGGGTTGAATTGTGTCCCTCCCACCGATAAAAATTTTGGAATTTTGTCCTTCCAGTAGCTCAGAATGTGACTTTACTTGGAGATAAAGTATTTTCATAGAGGAAATCAAGTTAAAATTCGGTCATCTAGAGTATGCTTTATAGCAAGCAATATGACTGGTGTCCTTATGAAAAGGGGAAAATTGGACACCAATATAGACACTCTTAGAGGAAAGACTATTCGAACAGACACAGGGAGAAGATGGCTATCTAAGAGCCAAGGAGAGAAGCATTCCCTCATAACCCTTAGAAGGAACTAACCTTGCTAATGCCTTGATTTTGAAATTGAGCCTCCAGAACTGTGAGACTATAAATTTCTGTTTTAAGCCATTTAGTTCACGATGCTTTGTTACAACAGCCCTAGCATACTAATAGTTATACACACCAAGTGGTAAAATAATATGATTATGGCTCTAAAGAATTATGATGAAAGCAGAGCACATGGTCTTGTAGCTACAATTTTCTTCCTTGTTCCTAGATAGATGCTTCTGGGTTCTCTTGGGCTTATTGTTACCGAGGGGAATTTAGATTGAGCAATCTGAGGTAACTCTGGGACACCTCCAGTTTGCATTGTCATTTGGATTCCTGAGCCACGTTGCTTTTCACGTTATATTTTTGCAAATGGCATACATTGGCATGCAGGAGGAGACAGGCATTTTGGTTACTGGGCGATTGATTCCAGCTTTTCCACCAATTCTCTGTAACCTAATGAATCAGTCCTTACTGCTCATTCTTTTTGGGGTAGATAAAAAGATAAGAAATCTTTTCAGGGTACATAAAAAGATGAGAAATAAAAATGAATCAATATCTAACATTTTAAAATTTATTTAGCCCCATGGACAAAACTCTGAACTACTCTCTGTATCATTACATTAGAATATTTCATCTATCTGTTTTCCTTGGGGAGTGAATGAAGGCCTGACTGCCTGCCATGTGCATGCGCCTAATTGGGCACCAGCTTGCCCTTGCTTTAAACATGTGGCCATGTGGTATATTTGGAGGAGCCCTAACGCTAAGAATTGGGACACCTGTGTCGTTCTGAATCTGTCACTAAATGACTGTGTGACCTTTGATGAGTCACTTTACCTTTCTAGGCTGGCTTCAGTTATCTTGTCTAAAAAATGAAGAAATTTCATTATATGAATATTTCTCCTCCTCACTCATTTGTAAAATCTTACTGACTCTTGGTTTTATCTTAATGCTACTAGTCATTCATATTTCCTTTAAGCCAGCTCACATTTTTACATAAATATAGTTCTTGAAATAGGAACATAACATAGTTAAAAATAGAAAACTGGTGATGTTTTCTATTAAAAGAATTATTTGTAAAAATAAATATCCTGAAAACAAAGTAATGGTATTAAAATAAAAATTTTAAACAATAAAAATAAATAATGAAAGACAAGTCATAAAATATTTACTTGTTTTACATTGTACTAAGTACTTCACGGATGACTTCATTTAAGCCTTATAACCTTTCAAAATAAATACATATTATCTCTGTTTTGCAGTTGAGTAAACTGAGGCAAAAGGAAGTTTACTGACTTGCTCAAGTTCACCAACCAGTATATAGTAGAGTCAGGATGCAAATTCATGTCTGCTCGAGGCCCATACAGAAAGAGGCATAGGTACAGTCTCAACTTAAAGCCCCAGCAAAATCCTTTTGAAACTGATATCATTATCCACTACTCTCATTCTGTTTCCTCAACTTGTCATTTAGTTTCTCATCTGATAGACCTTGCCTGCCCCAAAAATGGTCTGGCAACATAATTTGTAAAATGAAAACACCAGATACTTTGTTCAAAATTGATTACAGATTTTAAGATGGTGATAACAGAACATTAAACCAAGCATTAAGGCCCCTCTAATTGCTGGGCCCTGTACCATTGCAAAAGTGATACAGCCACAAAGCCGTCTGCACTGAGTCTGGTTTTTCTTTTCCTTTGAAATGTAATTAGAATTTTATTTATTTATTTTTTTTTGTAACAGGGAAATTGAAAAACAAAAATTACTTGTGGCAGGGAAACATATTTGGTTCTTCATTATTTCCTGCTGCCATTTAAGAAAGCTTGCTACTATACTTTTACTTGTTAAACACGCTAATAAGTGTAAGGATGCAAATGGGAGACCAAGAGGATGAAATATTTTGCATATGAAAAGTGAAGGGAGAAGGGAAGGCGTCTGGAAGCTGCTTTGGTGGAGTAGACCTGAGGAAAAGACTTGGGTGCTGGCTGGTGGGAGATTTTGGAGAGAAGGAGAGAGAGAAAGGAGATAGTTGTCCCAGGGAAGAAAGAACAGAGATAGAGGTTTACGAAGGTTCACTATATGGCAAGTTATGTCAGTGTCATTTGGTGTCATGGTAGGTTTAATATGCTACTCATATATACTTTTAAATAAGTAGGTAAATAGTCCAGGTGTGGTGTCTGTGGTGGCTCATGCCAGTAATCTGGCTGAGGTAGGAGGATCCCTTGAGCTCAGGGGTTTAAAAATAGAAAAACTAGCCAGGCATCGTGTCAGATGCCTGTAGTCCCGGCTACTTGGGAAGCTGAGGCAGGAGGATCCCTTGAGCCCAGCAGTTTGAGGTTGCTGTGAGCTAGGCTGATTCCATGGCACTCTAGCTCTGGTGACAGAGTGAGACTCAGTCTCAATTAAAAAAAAATAATAAAAATAAATAAATCAGTAAATAGCAAAGATTAAATATATTTATCTATGTCAACCTAAAATTTTCATGTACTGCAACTGGTACGCCACACTTTGAAAAATACTGCTGAAATTGATGTTAAAATAATTTTATTTTAGAGTAGGGGAGAAACCAGGAGTGAAGGGCGGGATAAATCTGTTCAAGACCTGTGGTTCAGGCTGCTACTAATGGCACTTATCTGAGAAAAGATGTTTAGTTACCTCCCCCATTTTAAATGTCCCTTGAAATGACCAAAAGATCAATAGAGGGTGAAAACCTACAAAGAGACCATCTGCCATCTGTGTGCTAGGAATTTGCAGGGTTTTCTGAATGATCGAACAGAGACCAGGCCCCACTGGGAAGTCACAGCAAGTTGGGTTTCACCTCAGGCTAAGGTCAAGCCTGTCTGGTATGGGCTGGAGTCTAAGGCACTCTTGTGTTGGGGTCTCCAAGTTGGGGAACTCAATCTCTATCCTGGAGGGATTCCGGAGAACACACCACTTGCTGAATAAAAGCTAGAGTGGATACTCAGGCCACGGGGTGCTGCTGCCAGCCAGAACGTAGCATCACGGGGTGTGCTGAGTCTGTGGCAACAAGGACGGTCAAACTGGGGAAGGAGGACACCAAGTAAACAATGGGCAGTACAG
Source organism: Perodicticus potto (assembly GCA_963574655.1). Classification (NCBI taxonomy): domain Eukaryota; kingdom Metazoa; phylum Chordata; class Mammalia; order Primates; family Lorisidae; genus Perodicticus; species Perodicticus potto. Next base: position 5,880 of record CAUYRH010166149.1, on the reverse strand, counting down.
AACAAAGGTCCTGTCAAGACCTCTTTCATCTGCAGCCCCTTTGCTATGTCATGTAGCACAGTAGGCCTTCTAATCTGGCAAAGTATGGTTGGCAATATTAATCTTTTTTTTTTTTCTTTTAAGTCTTTCTTTTTAGTTTCATAATCTCATTTCTTGTTCTCTGTGCTGGAAGTACTATCCAGGCCCTTTGTGTACCTGGCTACTTTTTTTTTTTTTTTTTGAGACAAAGTATCACTGTGTCACTGTTGGTAGAGTGCCTTGGGGTCACAGCTCACAGCAACCTCAAACTCTTGGGCTTAAGCAGTTCTCTTGCCTCAGGCTCCTGAGTAGCTGGGACTATAGGCACCCACCACAACGCCCGGCTATTTTTGGTTACAGTTGTCATTGTTGTTTAGCAGGTCCAGGCCGGGTTCGAACCCACCAGCCTAGGTGTATGTGGCCAGAGCCCTATTCACTGAGCTACGGAGTGCCGAGCCATACCTGGCTACTTCTAATTCTATTTTTTAAAACTTAAATATCATCTCAGAAAGGCCAGCTTTTATTTAAAGTAGGTCCCCTACCTCATTCTTTATTGGTATCCACTTTCTGTACAGCACTCCTTATGATTTGCAATTATTTAAACTGTTAGTTTACTTGGGTTTTGTCTATCTTCTCCACTGTATTGTAGTGAACTCTATGAGGGCAGGGATCTTATCTGACTTGTTAACTAATATATACCCCAAATGTAGAACATAGTAGGTAGAATAATGAGTAGGAGTTAGAAGAAAAGAACAGGACAAAATGGGCTATTTTTAACATTGCCAAGATATGTAATATACAATGAAGCTAACATTTTCATGATTAAATGTTTATAGATCATGTTGGGATATATAAAACAAATACTTTTAGAAATTCAAGTAGACATGGACAAAACCATAATCATGGTGGGAGACTTTAATATGTTCTTTAGTCTTTGAAAGAAAAAATAAAGATAGAGAATATTTGAAAAATACAGCTTAACATGTATAGTAGAGTTGCTTGTGAGACTGCACTGAGAATGCACTTTCAAATGTTTGTGTATGGAAGTTGGTCTCATTTAAATGAGAATGAAGACATTATCATTGATATGAAGACGATATAAACATTTTAAGTGAATATTCTTGTGATTCCATCTGATAATTGCTTTGTACTGGATAATTTCTTAGAAAAATTAAAAATAATGAAATCAACTTGTGACTTTGAAGAAGTAAAAAGTTAAGAAACTATCCCCCGCCAAAAATAGAGACTCAGAGTCTTTTAAAGTATTCCCTAACTTATTGTTGGTTGTATTCACTTTGTTGTCCTATCAAATACTGTTCCATGTTGTTCCTTCTAACTATATTTGTGTGCCCATTAACCATCCCCACTTTATCTGCCCACCAACCACTATACTTCCTATGACTTTTCGGATTTTTTTTTTTTTCTTTTTATGTGATGAATGTCATTGATGGGGATTGCATTGAATCTGTAGATTTCTTTGGGTTGTATGGATATTTTGACATTATCAAGTTTTACAATCCATGACCATAGAATATCTTTCCATGTTTTTGTGTCCTCTTCAGTTTCTTTCATCAGCATTTCATGGTTTCCGTTATAGAGATCCCTCAGTTATTAAAATACATTAAAAATGTAAGATAAATTATAACAGTGGTATTGGTACACTTACAGATACATTACTGGAACAAGATAGAAAGTCAAGAAGCAGATCTATGATTATATAAGAACTTAAAATATGACGATGATATTATAAGTAGAAAAGAATGGATTTAATATGTGGTGTTAGGATAGCTGGAAAAAATGTATCCCTACTTCATAACATACTCTTAAATATATTCCATGTGGATTAAAGATTTAAATTTAAAAAATAAAACCATAAAAATGTTAGAGGGAAGTATTAGAGTATAGAATGTCTTTCTGAACATGACCTGCAAGGAAGAACTAATAAAGGAAGAGATTGATAGATTTGATTTCATAAAAAATTTAAAACTTCTGAGCCTCGGCCAAACCATAGAAAACGTAAAGTTAACCAATTACCTTGAAAAAATATTTGAAGTGTGGCAGATTGAGGCTTACTTTCTCTGCTGTGCAACCAGCAACGTATGAAAGATAAAAGCTCACTGATGACTGAAGGTGTACATAAAATAAGATATTTTATTCTGGCCATCAAATTGGCAAATAACAACAAAGAAGGCAAAGGTGTAAGAAAACTGGCAGTTGTCTGCTAATAGTGTAAGTGTCGTTTGGGGTAGCCTTACTGGAAGATAAATTTGGACATTTATTTTAAGGAATTTTTCATGAATATCTGTAAATATATCGTTCTGATGGTAACCATTACAAACCAATGATAATCTAATAATCATTGCAGTGCTCTTTATAATGTCAATAAATTGTAAATCACCTAAATATCTTCCTATGGGGAAATGGTTAATTCAGTTAAAATAGAACCATATAATGGAATTCTGTGACATTATTAAAGATAGTGTTGGGAAATATTTAATGATAAGGACAAATCTGTTTTATTTTTTTATAGGAGGGGATCATGCAAATATAACTAAAAATAGGTTCTTTGAAGTAGTGAAAAAGAAGGATAAGGAAGGTTTTACATGATATAAGGCCTTCATTTTTATCAGTGTATAAGGAAGCCAACATGTTTGCCAAGAGTTTCTGTGTTGGGGTATGATTTAGTTGGAATACATAGAATTTCTAATTTGTCAATTGATTAGGCCTCTAAATATCATTGTTATTAGTCAGAGGCAGATTCACTATTGCAAATTAGTTCACAGTGCAACAATAGGATGTATCAGCCTATAGCTTAAGCATTTTTAAATTTAATACTCCTTCAGTTTCACAGAAGAATTGTATTCTGGCTGTTAATAATACCTAAACTGAGATCAAAGTATAATACCTGCTATTAGACTTTCTATAATTAAGTTAAGCAAAGGTAATTACAATGAAAGGGTCATTAAAAGTGTTGAGAGCTTTCTGTACTGAGATTAATAATTTCCTTTCTTCTTAAGGATTTGCCAACACCATGTCTTCAAGTGACTATGTCCAAAATGCTGATGAACAAACTGTGGACAAAGTTTCTACATGGCAAGTCGTCACGAGCTTTTTCTTTCCAACAAGTAAGTTCTTATTTGATTTTTTTCCTCTCCCATCAATGTCCTTGCTTTGAAAATAGTAATTAAATAGGAGATAGTGTGGTGTATCATGTTATATTGGCACCGGAGTAGGACAGACATAAGTTTGCAACCTGGCTTCTGCTCTTTGCCTTAGGCAAGACAATCTCACTGAACTTCAGTGTCCACATCTTTAAAATGAAGATATTTACCGCAATGAGTTGTGAAGATGAAGTGAGGCAATATTTGTAAGGGAGTTTATCATTTCATAAATTTTTGTTACTCTTTATAAAATACTTTTCCTACACAGATGTCTAAGTTTGCCACAATTTACCTGAATGGCGCTGTCGGAAATCTAGTCACTAACCCAGTATTGTAAAATTGATGTCTTCTACGGCATTAAGCAGGGTACTGTGTGGCTTTGATGTTATGGACTATACCAGATGTCTTTCCATGTGTTTTAATGATAAAAGTCCAGGTTTCATGTCACACCATCTTTTTGTGATTCTGTATATAATGTGTTTATCAAGCACATGATGACTCCTGAGAATTATTAACCAGAAATAAACACTTTTCATTTTGTACAGCATGTGGTGCCCTTTCAAGGAGATGCTTCCCATAAATTGACATATGTGAATTACAAGATAAAGCTTTTATTAAAAATCATGCAGAATTTATTCTAACAAAATTTGATGTACATATACAAGCATCAAATTGTATTCATTGTTTAATTCCAGACACTTCCACTGAATTCTTCTGTGACCCTGCATAAATCTCTGTGTTTTTCTATACTGATTTTATCAAGTACAAAATCGGCATTATTATGCCTAATACCAAAGAGAATAGCAAAATAAACAAGTTTCTTAAATAAGTTCAAAATATTGCCATAGTCAAATAGAATTAAAAAAGAAGAACTCTGGGAAGGTGTTACGTTGTGTAGGCTAAAAGAGTGGTTTAGTGAGTGCCAACATTGGTCATAAACAACAAATGATGATTTAAGTTTTAGAGTTTATGAAACTAGCAGATGTAAACTGTGACGTAGTTTCCTATAATAACTACATGAAACAAACACTGAAATCACTTTTTAAAATAGGCTCATCAAAAGACAGGCATCTCCCAAATATTTCTCCAATCTGGTGCAGCAAATTGTGTCAAAATTAATTATATTAAATAACAATTTTACCCAACAAAATCACATTGTTTCATTTTATTTTATTTTTTTTATTTTTTATTTTTTTGAGTCAGAGCCTCAAGCTATCACCCTGGATAGAGTGCTGTGGCATCACAGCTCACAGCAACCTCCAATTCCTGGGCTCAAGTGAGTCTCCTGCCTCCGCCTCCCAAGTAGCTGGGATTACAGGCGCCTGCCACAACGCCTGGCCGTTTTTTGGTTGCAGCCGTCATTGTTGTTTGGCGGGCCCAGGCTGGATTCGAACTCGCCAGCTCAGGTGTACATGGCTGGCACCTTAGCCCATTGAGCCACAGGCACCAAGCCACATTGTTTCATTTTAATGGGAACATCTGACCTAGGATGATTCAAATCTTTGAAAACATTATTCAATATTTATAAAATGTGAATACTGTCTTATTTGAAAATAATAACTATGGGTTCATAAATGTGAAATACTTTTAACCAATTTATTTCTTCCTTCATATAATTGAAAATAAACACTCTTTCCACTTAGGCATTAAAAGCCAATCTGTTGTTTTGTCACTAGGCTGTTGTTTGTAAAACATTCACCTCTTGCAGGTTAAAATGATAATCTTTTATTTCAGATTCATATGAGGGTACAAATGATTAGGTTACATGTTTGTACTTGTTGGGTAAGGTCCCTGGTGTAGTTGTGTCCTGCACCCAGGAGACGAGCCGTATACTCTTACATGGTGTCCATTAGGTGGGAGTACACCAATAAAATGATAATCTTAAAACACACTGGCAGGGGATCTTGAGAGGTCACCTGATCCTTCTCCCTTTACACACAATTATATACTTAAACCCGACTAAAAATTGTTCTACCCTTTTTATTCTTTAAAATTACAAGTGCCTCTTGGTAATTGGAGTCTGAAAGTTAATTTTGATATCTAGCATAAAGTTCTATCAAACATAATTTAAGTATGGAGCAACAGAAGCTCAACATTAGAAGGAATCTTGGAGATCATCTAGCTCTGTCTCTTCCATGATTATAACCTTAACCCTCCTTTTTTTTTTCTTTTTTTGAGACAGAATCTTGCTGTGTCCCTCAGGCTGAACTGCAGTAGTTGTGATCACAGCTCACAGCAGCCTCAAAGTCTCGCTCAAATAATCTTCCTACCTCAATCTAGGACTACAAGCATGCACCACTATGTCTGGCTAAATTTTGTTCATTTTTTTTGTAGAGACAGAGTCTTGCTGTACTACCGAGGCTGGTCTGGAAGTCCTGATCATTCCTCAAATGATCCTCTCTCGGCTTCCCAAAGTGCTGGCATTATAGGCATGAGCTACCATGCCCAGCTTTAACCCTCTCCTTAGCATTCCTTGAAAGTGGTGTTTCAAGGAATGGGGAAAAACTCAGGACATAGGAAGTCTGCCCTATCTCTGACTAGGTCCTAACAGTTATCACCCTTTTTTTTTTTTTTAAATAATTTTATTAAATCATAATTGTGTACATTGGTGCAATCATAGGGCAGAATGTGCTTCATATATAATCAGAAACATTTTGATCGTACTGTGAGAGATAGCCCTCATAGCATTTTCTTAATCACT
>CAUYRH010166146.1:0-12467 GCA_963574655.1 Perodicticus potto | reverse complement strand
CCAGTAAGATTAGCCCACATGACAAAATCCCAAAACCAGTGATGTTGGTGTGGATGTGGAGAAAAGGGAACACTTCTACATTGCTGGTGGGAATGCACACTAATACGTTCCTTTTGGAAGGATGTTTGGAGAATACTTAGAGATCTAAAAATAGACCTGCCATTCAATCCTATAATTCCTTTACTTGGTATATACCCTGAAGACCAAAAATCACATTATAACAAGAACATCTGTACCAGAATGTTCATTGCAGCCCAATTCATAATCCCTAAGTCATGGAAGAAGCCCAAGTGCCCATTGACCCACTTGGATTAATGGATTAATAAATCGACCTGAATGGATTAATAAATTGTAGTACATGTATACCATGGAATACTATGCAGCCTTAAAGAAAGATGGAGATTTTGCCTTTTTCATGTTTACATGAATGGAGCTGGAACATATTCTTCTTAGCAAAGTATCTCAAGAATGGAAGAAAAAGTATCCAATGTACTCAGCCCTACTATGAAGCTAATTTATATCTTTCATATGAAGGCTATAACCCAATTATAGCACAAGTATATGGGGAAAGGGGCAAGGGAGGGGAGGCGAGAGGGGAGGATGGATAGAGGGAGGGTAATTGGTGGGGCCACACCTACAGTGCATCTTAGACAGGTTCAGGCAAAACTTACTAAATGCAGAATACAAATGTCTTCGTACAATAACTAAGAAAATGCCATGAAGTCTATGTCAAACAGTTTGATGAAAATGTTTCAGATTGTATATGAAACCAGCACATTGTACCCCTTGATTGCACTAATGTACTCAACTATGATTCAACCATTAAAAAAAAGAAGTTTGGATTTAAGTCTGATTAGAAGACTGTTGAGCAATAATGAGATGGAGGAGAGTGAGTGGATTTGAGGTAAAATCAACTGCACTTGGCAATATAGAATATTGAATGTGAGTGAGTGAGCAAAGTAGCCTTCCAGGTTTTGGTTAAAGTAATGGTTGGGACATGATGCCTTTCACTGAGATTGGAATCCTGGGAAGAGAATCCCATCTTTAAATAAAGTAGATATTTTGATTTTGACATGTTGAGCTTACATGTGGCCTTTCCAAATGTCCAGAACAGAAAATACATACTATATATAGTATATGATCCATATTCAGGTGTCATCATTAAATGCACTGTAATTGACTTGGCACAACATATTGGGGATGTGGAGGGCTGTGGACAGAATCCTGTGGAAACCAAAGGGATGTGCAGAGAATAAGCTTTTATAGTAGATACTGAACAGGGGCCCAGGTACAGAAACAAGGCTATAATCTCAAGGAAGCCAGAGAAAAGAGAGATGAGAGTCATGACTTCAAAATCTAATGCTGGGATAAGTTAAGTAATATAAAATGTAAAGAGCGTTCATTGGATTTGGTAACCCGACAGGCATAGACCCAGTGGAGCAGCGGAGGAGCAGATGGGAGTGTTCCACCCAGCTCTCCTCCCTCGAGCTCAGCAACCATCCCCGACTGCTCTGAATACTGTGGTTATTGGCTCTCTCACCTGCATCCCTCAGGGGGAATTGTCTTCAGTCACAGGGAACCTCCGTGCCTAGAATCATGCCCTACCCCAAGGGTGGACTGTAAAACTTGCTGATGTGGGAATTCAATGTGTGATAACTCTGAAAGGCCGTTTCAGTTCCCTAGCTCTCACAATTTTAGCTGAGACTGCAGTTGTAATTGCATCATGAGTCAGCATTCGTGTCTGCCTAGCCCTACCTGCAGCACTTCTTTATGAATGAACCTCCCCAAAATAATTCCCAATAAACTTTCTGCCCACAACTCTTCACATCAGAGTCCTTTTGAGGGAGCCCAATCTAAACCAGCTGGTACAAGAAAAGGTCCCACAAAGCAGTTCGAAACTGGATTTTGGAAATGGATCTCTCACCACTGTAAGCTGGCAATGAGGATCCCATTGCAGGTAGTATCTGGAACATGAATAGCTCCTAGCATGCTGGTGATGAACTGAGAAGGAATGCCAGTAGAGAAGGATGTGCTGACTGACGAGACATCTCTTGCCCTTGAGGGGAATGAGTTAAAATACATTCTGAAACTGGGTGGCTGTTGCTGACTGTCACTGAAGAGAGATAAAGATGGGCTCAAGGTAATAAATCACCAAGATAAAAAGTGAGAGTCAGAGAGACTCCTTGTAATCTTTTATGAAATCCTAATCTACTAAAGCCCGAGTGAGGAGAGAATTGGGCTCATGATTTATTTATAAGTACAGAGGCATTTCAAAGAGGTTAAATTCTCAGCTCTGAAATCTCAACAGAGCACTAAAATTAACAGGAAAAGAGTGAGACCTATAAGAGAGAGATGCTGTTGAATCCCTTGAACTCCCAGAGTTGCAGGAAACCATTGAGCCTGAAGAAATGGCTCATTTCCATTCTCTCTCAATAAGAGAAGGGGACTGTTCCCCTTGCCGGAAGACAATGCAGAGGACTTGGACTAGTGAGCTGCCTCACAAGGCAATGTTTGCCCTCTCTAACCTTTATCCTTACTTCCCCTCCAGGCTACTATACTACGGTCACATCCAAGCACCGAATGAAGGAGAAGGTGATAAACAAAGTCCTGGCCATGTCTGACTCACAGTCGGTGCCCATGCTCCACAAACCCACCTGGTGGTTATTTCCCTGTTCCCTGAATTTATACATTTATATTTTGAATGGACACACTTGATGATGGGCAGGCCCCTCACATCAGTTCCTTGGCTAATGAGATAAAAGCTATCCTGACGGGCTAGTCTGAATTATTTCCCTCAGCCCTACATCTAGCTCTGATAGGAAATACACACACACACACTCTCATTCATTCATTTGTAAAGAAGTGAAAGAGTGATGAAGGTAGGATAGGGCAGAAAGGTGATCTGATTTATAATACAATTAAGACTGGAATCTCAGCTGAAACTATACATATGTATGTACATATATAAGTATAAATAAATATATATACTATAAATATATATAAGTATATTTAAACTATATATTTAAGTATATTTATGTAGTTATAAACTATATATGTATACACAGAGATAAAGACAGAGAGAGGACTACCAATCTCAGAGATTAAACAAAATGCAGATGTCGTCCCCATAATAGGCCTTTTTAATCTGCAAAAATCAGATGCATCATGATGGTTGCTAGCACAGTTTTAGCCAAATCACAGTGTCAATTGCAGCTACTCCTCCTGGCAGGGTGTTTGTTTGCCAGGGCAGGTTAACACAGTCTAAGGCACGTGCTCTGCAACCACTAACCTGGCAAATGCCATCTTTTGTCTTTTCTATTCACAGGAAAAAAGAATCCATTCAAGAGCAGTTTGAATTCATGCCTAATGGACAATAGGATTCATTTACGGTGTTGCCCCAGGGCACTGTTAACTGGGCAGCTGTCTAGCATAATGTAATCTGAAGGAATTTGCACTCTCTGGACATTTCACAGAGAAATTATTTTAACCTGCTGCAATAAGCAAGTAGTGAACAGTATGTCAGAAACTTAGTAGACTCGCACCTTCCACAGAGTGGGAGATAAGTCCTATAATGCTCTAGGAAACTGAGTCATATAAGCTCTGGGAACCCAGGAATCCTCAATGTGTCAGGATTCCCTTCTAAAATAAAAGGCAGTTTATTACATCCTGCAACTTCCACAACTAAAAACAAACAAACAAAAACTACCACATTCAGTAGATATTTTAGAGCTCTGCAAGTGGCAACACTGTGCCCCCTTACCACGTGGTAGGAAAAGTTGCCATCTTTTGAGTGGTGACAAGAACTGGAAAGAGATTTCCAGGAAGGAACAAGTCCTGTCACTTAGGCTGTGCAAGCCGGGACTCTCCGGTACCAGAGTCACCCGTCGGGAGGATAAACACTGGATTGACAGCAAGCCCAGTAGAAAAGAGCCTCTGACTCTGGACCAGCAAATGATCTCATGACCAAAGTGCTCCTCGTGAGCTGTATTCTACTAAAACCACAGGCGTAAGTTAGCAAAGGCCCCTGTAAGATGGAATTGCTAAAACCGGAATGGAGCAAGGCAGGGCCAGAAAGCCCACGTCATCTGCAGGAGCACATGGCCCAGACCTCTGGTCACCTGCCAGTGCTGGACAGCACTTGTCTTTAGCTCGTCCCTCCTGCCTCACAGAAAGCCCTTCGTGCAAATATGGAGAAGGAAAAAGGACAAACAGGAGGGATGGAAGGGTCAGTTAGTATGGCAGGTTAAACCTAACAATCGGTGCTTCTGCACTATCATCTAGCTCGAGGCTGGCCCTGAAAGTCACTGGTGAGAGGAAACTCTCCCAACAGTCAGGGCACCTGGCGGCAGATTTGGGAGCCATTTTGTACGAAAAGAAAAATGGCTTGAGGTGAGTGGCACACCCCTGAGATTGACTCGCTCCTAAATGCTGCCCCAAGGGCACCCCACTTACCTCACCATAGTTCTGGCCCTGTAGGAGACCAGGGGTTCCACTGCTCCTGTCACATGCAGCACAACTCCGAAGCGTTCAGCCTGATAGAGACAGATTGGTCTCTTAAAGTATAGCTGAGGTGTGTCTTGGAAAGGATACCCTGTGAGAACAGGTGACACATTCTAGGTGTCAAATACAGCCTAAATCAACAACTAATGCACAGAGCTGTGTTCCCCAAAGATAAACAGGGGCTTGGGAACCAAAAGGTGAAAGTTGGCATTGTCCTCACCCTCACTCCCAAAGATCCACTTGAAGGGAATTGGTGTATTTCAACTGCATGTTTTAGATTCTACATGTTTAGAGATTCTGTTCCCAGAATCAGAACAGTCCCATTGAATTTTAGACTACTTCTGGCATCCAGTCTTCCAGAATTCTCGTGCCAAGGGGTCCAGATCCCTCCAGAATGATAGTGTGCATCACCAAAGCAGCCAAACGTCCTAGACCAACAGGAGTGTTAGCAGAGGAGACGGGAATGTGGGGACTGTAGTTCATCCCATCCATACTTCTTTCATGATTTCCCAAGGAACAAAAGACCAATCATATTCCTGGAAAAGATTTTTCATTTTCTGGGTGGCGCCTGTGGCTCAAAGTAGTAGGGCGCCAGCCCCATATGCCGGAGGTGGCGGGTTCAAACCCAGCCCCGGCCAAAAACTGCAAAAAAAGAAAAAAGGTTTTCTGTTTTCCAGGATTCTGGAGAGAATTTATTTAGGAAGCAAGAAGTTGTGAACTTCTTGAGGGATAGATACAACAGATACTGTTTCGCTCTTCCCAGAGCCCCCTCTGTATAGCCAATTATCTCATTCTGTTTTTTGGGAATTGCCGCCTACTGTGGGCACCTCTGTTATGGAGAACTGCCATATGGGAGGCAACCGAGGCCAGCGCCTGCCTGAGATGGGATGGAAAGGCCCTATCTTTGTCCCCGCTGGAAGAATCCTTGTGCCTCCCTCAGGGTCAGCTGAAGCCTCAGGAGGAAGCACACGGCAGATCTGCTCCCCACTTCTGCTCAGTCCTGCCTAGCTCACTGCTTTACTAGTGTACCCCTGAAATCATGTCCAGAAAAGCACTGTGGCCCAAGTTGTCTGCTTCAGAACCTGCCTCCAGGGACCCAACCTCAGATCTGGAGGCCCAAGGCTGCTGCCAGCAGAGTGATTAGCAGAGGAGCAGGGAGGACAGAAAGGACAGCAGCGCAGGAGGCAAGAGACAGGCAGAAGCTCCAAGATGCTAGTGGGGTTGTGAAGTTTCGTTTTGTTTTTTCCCTATTGTGGGTTGAGATAGAAAAGACTAGGATGAAGGAGGGAAAGGGAGGGAGAGGGGAAGGAGGGGGGTGGGTCGATAGAGGGAGGGTTAGGAGGGGCACCGCACCTTCAGAGCATATTGCAAGTACCAGTTGGATCTGTCAGGTGTCGAACCAATTGTCTTAACGCTGCAATTGGGTAAATGAGGTGAAGCCGGTGCTGATTAGTAGGATGTAAGCACTCCAATTTGTACAAATAATTAACACATTGAATCACATAATGACATAAATATATTTATGATCTATGTACAAATAACTTAATAAAAAAATAGAAAAAAAGAAAAAAGAAAAGAAAAGACGTAGCCTAATTTAATGCAGGAGATACATAAAAGAATGAGAAAAAATGTATGGAGTGAAATTTGGGAGGGAACAGGAAGGGTGGAAATCAAATGCTTAAGTGGAAAAGACTTAGCCTTTATTTTAGTCTATGGTGTGATTTTGAAATCTGACTTAATGTCTTACAAATGGTTAGTCATTCATTTCAACACCATTCTTGACTAGTTCCTTCTTTCCCCACTTATGTACATTTCTACTTTTATCACAATTTAAATCTTCATGTATTCATGAGCTTGTTTTTAGACCCTTCAATGTCATAACCTCTTTATTCCACATTCAATATTAAGTTGATGATATCATTATACTTCTATACAATGTTTGGATAAATGGTACAGTAAGACCTTCCTTCCGGTCATCCTTTAAAAATAGTTTTAATTTATTTCATATATATACCTGCTTTATTTTTTATGTTTGTTTCTACTATGTTTTTATTGCTATTCAGAATTATTTCATTATATTTTCAAATATTTGATTGTTGGGCTGTGGGGTCTATAGATCTCATTTTATTGATCTTTTACTGATCTCATCAAATTCATAGTTTTCACATTTGTGCATTTCCTTTAGGGTTTTATTTTCAGATGGAAATTTTTATCTTTTCAATAATTCATACCTAATTTATTTCTCGTTAACCTCCAAGATGGAGAATTGAGGGCAGGAAGAGTATGGAGGTGCAACCTTGGAACTGATACCTGTGGGAAGGAAGCAAAGGAAACAAGATTGGGCAGAGAGAAAAAGTGGTTTGTTACGTAATCTCAATTCCTCAGAAACTCACAAAAAGCTCTGAAGCTTAGACAATCCATATTTCAGACTTTTGATGAGGGAAAACCAGGTGACCAGTCATTGCATTGCAGCTGTCCCTGGAAGGGGCTACTACCTTGGGCCACGTAACTTTGTTCAAACGAGCTGTCCTGAAGACAGGTGAGGACTGAGGGTTGTTGAGCAGGAGGGAAGCACACTCAGTGGCTTTCCAGGCAACTGGGGACAAGTGTGTCACTCCTGAAGGGAGATTGGGGCAGCACATCACAGCACTTACTGCACTTCATACTTCACATTTGGTGACTGTGATTTCGCCCATCTCAATTTCACTATTCTGGAGGCACAATGCATAATTTTTGTTTTTATTTTTCTGTTAGGTAGCTTTTATTTCAAGTATTGCAACTTTTATGTCGTTTTCTGTAATGATATTCCATATTATTTTAGAATCGAGTCCATGTTCCAAAGGATGGCATCGTCATAACTGGTCTTCAGCACAGTGGTTTCTGAAGAATGAATTATGTATATACGTGTGTGGATGCATGACGGATGATGGCTGAATGCATGGATGTCTTATTTAGTAGCAAAGGCGTAATACATTTCTTGAGTACTTGCTCTTCCTGATGCCTTGAGTTACTACCACGTTTTTGAGAAACAGAATTTTCCCTCACAACTCACATCTTACTCCATTGGTTTTTATTATAAAAGGCTGCCGAGAAGATACTTTAAGTCAAGTAGTCATGAAAATTTGCAAATAATCAACTCTCCATCATTCAAATTTTAATATTTAAATGACAAATATTTTCTATTTATTAAACAAAAGCTAGTTATAAAATATTTGAGTGAAATTGAAATGTATAATGTAAAAAGTTTGAGCCCCCATCCCGCTTCACTCACAGATGAGCCCACTTCACCAGTTTAACGTATACTCTCCATATTCATTCCTTGATCTTATCAAATGTGGTTAGAGCATACATCCTATGCTGCAATTCACTTTATCCACTCAATATATCTACCACAGGCACTCTTCCTTTCCAATATAAATTGTTCTTTTTTTAACATTTAAGAGTTTTAAATTTCAATGTGGTCATTTATTTCTATTAGTTTGTAATTTCTTCTATCTAAGCACTTCTAAACTTTTCGATGGAAATTAAAATGTGTTTAGATATTGCAGCAATGTAGGGCATTTATTTAATTTGCTGCAAACAAAGAATATTGCCTTTTTATCTCCCTAAAATAAAACTAAGATAAGGATTCAAGAGAAAATTGAAAAGAACCTAGTGCTTGAAAGTCTGTCTCTGTGCTGGTTACCTTGAACTACCCAAATCAATGACAGCCTCGGTGTTCATGGATAGTATTATCTGTAAAACTGAATTTTTTATACAAGAGATATTCTCTGCTTCAATACCTTAAAAATGGTGCTAGTGCAAACATAGATCTGGGAGAAGTCAGGGTAATGAACTAGAGTCTTACTAATTTGCTTTTTTCCATTCACTAACCTCTAATTTTGAATACTATACTTCTTGCCTTAGCTGGTGCTTTGGCCTATGGTTAGACTTTTAACATTCATTTATTTCTCCATCCCTAAATATTTGTTTCTTATTTTCATTTTCATCATTGCATATTAGCACATTTGTTTGCCGGCTGAGTGCGAGACTTCCCTCTGTACATTCAGTTGGAATTTCAGTCTTCTTTTCTCTCCTGTAGTATTACTGGAAGCATGCCCTATTTTGTACAAGGCTTTGTCCAAAATACAAAGTAACATTGTGATTTCTGCTTTTGCTTCCAAAGCCTACGCTTTCTTCTGATTGCTTATACACATAACGATAGTTTTCATGCCTTCCCTCATTTTAAAAAATTTCTTTCTGGTTTTACTAAACCTCCTGAATGCATCTATATTATTTGCCATATTGAGCAGTCTGGTCTCATCTTTATCCTCTCAACCTACAATTGTTTTCTCTCTTTAAAGTCTCATTTTTTTCCATTTTTCCATATGTGCAGATCCTACCAACCTTCCACATTCGGAAAATGGTCAGGACTTCCATTGCTCCATTTCTTGGAACAAACTCCCACTAAAACCTAACTGCGTATCTCTGCCTTCTTATATGTTGGAAACTGAACACCACTTCCGCTCCTCTAACCCAGCTCCAGCCCTTGCTGCACCCAAACATCATAACAGCGAGAACCCTGGGAACTACATAGACAGAATCGCTACCAGGAAGTTCCAGTTTAAGCACCTGCTTGATTGTTGGAAGAAAAAAGAAGTAGAGGACATATTAGTGTTCTTACGACAAGACGAAGGAGGTTGTGGGTCTTGGCAGAGATATCGCAGCAGCTGGAGGCGCTTTCCTGTGAATCACCTGCCTCTGTACAGCATCGTCTATTCTATTGGTTCTCAAAGTGTCGCCCCGAAACAGCAGCAGCATTACCTGCTAGGAATGCAAATTCTTGGCCCCAGACCTACACATACATAAGCTCTGGAGGTACGGCCTATCATTCTGGGGTTTATGGAGCCTCCAGGTTAATTCTATGATATGTACCAGAGTTCAAAATTACTGAAACATATTCTAATACAACAGATCATGGCTATGCTTTAAAGCTGGATTAATAGAATCACCAGGAGTGGTTCTGAAAACTAAAGATTCCTGGAATCCTACTACGTACCTTCCTATCACTAAGACTCTCCAAGAAAAATGCCTACGGATCTGTATATTTACAAGTATCTCCAATTGACTCTGATTGTCAAGTGTGGGAAGTCAAGGGCACTGCTCTGTGATCATCCCAGTTTCTTGTTAAACATTCTCCCTTTTCTTAGAGTTGCAAAGAAAGATAAAAAACAATTAACCATTCCAATGGAATGGAAAAACCGTGAGTTGTTTAGAAAAGTTGCTCACGCAGCATAAAATCCCTTTCCAGAGCTTTTATATTCTGCAGTTTTATACATTACCCCGTAAACCAAGGATGACCTGCCTCGCAGTCACTGAGTACCTGTTGAAATTGCAGCAATCTGAGCTCCATTCAGACATATGGGGAGGAATCTTGGGGTATTAAGGAACACACTAGCACATAAAAACTTACAAGCCACCAAAACATTTTTTTCCTAGTTTATCCTATACCAGAATGTGTCACCAGATGTGTTATCTGTACTTCAAGAGGAAATATGCTAAAGGTAAACCTATCAATGGTGTGGGTATTACCTCTGGGGTTCACTTTCCTCTTGGGTAAAATGAGAGTGTGGAAATAGATCCTATCTAATTTCTCTTCCTGTTCCAAAGTACTATGAGTAAATAGTTCATTCATCACCCTATACATGTTACTGCTTCCAAAAACCATGAGTTATCTTACATGGCTTTCCTTTTATCCTTGGGACTCTACAGCTAGATCATGTCATTTACTATACTGCCTAATGACAAAAAATATTTCAAGTTTATCACCCTTATTGGCACAAACATTTAAAACATTGAAAAGTCAATAATATCCTATTTTATCTCAGTGTCTAATTTTAGTCAGATATATTCTCTATTATAAAAATATAACCCATTAATATATTAATATATTCTATTAACAGCTAACTTGATTATATGCTTAATCATTAGACTATTGTTTTGAGTTAAAACTTGTCTTCTCAGCTTACGAATAAATAATGATAAACTATATATACACGTAGAGTGAGGCTGAGCCTACACTGATTGTACCTAACACAATGTCTTGCACCAGAAACTTAGTACTTTGTAAATGTTTCTTGACTATTGATCATGTGCTCCACGAATTCTAATATGAATAATCTTTAAGAAAATACTTTTGGCATGATTTAAATAAAGGCTTCATGGGGGGGGAGGTTTTCCATAATTTTAATATATCTTTAATTTTCTATTATCCTGAAATTGCCCTAGAACAATTATGAGTTCTTAGGGCATGTTCTCACAATTCTGAGATGGTAGAAATGATGTTATTTCTTTCATAATGGAATGTTGGTAGGTACAGGAACCATCTTATGAAAGAAAGGTGCATCAGAAAAAGTTTTGGTAAAGAGGAGATTCAGCAAACACCCAAAAGTGATTAAAAATTATCATGTTGTTTGGTGACTTAATCTGGAATTTTAAGTAAACAAAAAGTATTGCTTTGTTGGCTTTTTCTGGTAGTTTTTAAGATGCTCTGCACAGCTAATTTAATAGTTGCCTTATTTTTAGAATATTCCAGTTTGATAAAGTGCTACGAGTTAATGACAAGAAAAGGGCAAAGCCATGGCTCATGGTCACGGCCCAACAAAGCCAGGTCTGTTGGCCTCAGGGCTCAGCACAGGAGCCATCTGCTTAGCCAGATCTTTTTCCTAATGGAAAAGAATTCAACTGGTTTCTTAATTTAAACATTGTATCATTTCATTTGATTTTGATGGCTTTGCTTTCATATCCATAGTTCCTAAAATGTTTCCTATTGGTATATTTTTAAAAATAAAATCAATACTAATTATTATGTTTGGGGGCCTTGAGTAAATGTGATTTTGTTACAGCTAAAAATAACAGGAGTGAAAGAAAAAGCATGTATATAAAAAGCATGCCAAACATTTTAAAACACAAACTTTGAGTAAATTATATAGTATGAAAATTCCTTGCTACCCATAGTGCTTCATTTACCAATAGGCACAAGTGATGTTAATGTCCTCAGTAGAATGAGCAATGCTAATGATACTTATATTTTTATTTAGTGAAAAATGACTTAATTCCTAATGATGTATGTTTTAATTTAATACAATTGTGTACTGCACATTTAAAACATTTAAAAGTTTGGTCAACAATGGACTGAATATAAGATGGTGATTCCATAAAATTATAATGGAGCTGAAAACTCCTGTTGCCTAGTAACATCTTGATGACCCTGACCCATTGTAGGCCCAGGCTAATGTGGTGTTTGTGTTTTATTGCTTAAAAAAAAAACATTTAAAAAGTAAAGTAGGCTCGGCTCCTCTGGCTCAACGGGCTAAGGCGCCAGCCACGTACACTGAAGCTGGCCGGTTCGAATCCAGCCTAGGCCCGCCAAACAACGACGGCTGCAACCAAAAAGTGGCCGGGCATTGTGGTGAGCGCCTGTAGTCCCAGCTACTTGAGAGGTGGAGGCAAGGAGAATCGCTTGAGCCCAGGAGTTGGAGGTTGCTGTGAGCTGTGATGCCATAACTCTATCCAGGTTGACAGCTTGAGGCTCTTTCTCAAAAAAAAAAAAAAAAAAAAAAAAGTAAAGTAAAAATAAAATAAATCTTAAAACAAGTAAAAGTGTATAGAATAAGAATAAAAAGTAAACATTTTTGTATCGCTGTATAATGCATTTGTGTTTTAAGGTAAATGTTATTATAAAAGAGTTAGAAAGTTAAAGAAAATTAAGACGTTTATAAAGTAAAAATGTACTATCAAGTGAGGTGAATTTATTATTGAAGAAAGAAATATTTTTTTTTCCTTTCTTTTTTTTATTGAATCATATCTGTGTACAATAATTCAGTCATGGGGTACAGTGTACAGGCTTCAGATACAATCAGAGATATTTTCATCAACCTGATTGCGATAACATTCAAGAGACTTTCTCATTACTTTGTGAGAACAAT
>CAUYRH010166141.1:0-28020 GCA_963574655.1 Perodicticus potto | reverse complement strand
GGGGGCTGGGGGGAGGGTGGTTAGCATGTGGGATGAAGTGGGATGTGGGATGGAGTGAAGTTAACATGGGGGGGTAGCAGAGGGGGATGAGGTTAACATGCTTAGCACAGGGGAGTGAAGTTAACACATGGGGGGTTAGCAGAGGGGCATCAGGTTAACATGGGTGAGGGGGCTAGCACAGGGGGTGAGGTCCAAATATAACACACAGGTCTAGGGGTGCTGGCTGGGACTTGGTGGGGTGCCCCATGGGCCAAGAAACAATTTCTGAACCCCCACACAGGAGGTGTGGACGGCCTCCCTAAAAGTGTGTGTGTGTGTGTGTGTGTGTGTGTGTGTGTTTATATATATATATTTAAAGGCCATTTTACAAAGTACTCTATCAAATAAAAGCAGATCAGGGATCCAGAATGCTACCCCCATGCACACACCCAGGAAACCTAGAGATGCTCTCTCCCGCAGGCTCCCTCCTGGCCTCCACTACTAAAGAACTGTTCCCCACCCCTCAGAATCTCAGCAAGACAAAACGCCAGGGAGTGGGTTCATCAGGAAGCAGCCAAAGCAGCCTGTTCTGACGCTGAAGGCCCAGCCCAGCACTTCCTTGGCTGCAGCCTGGCCTCTGACACTCTCCCAGGCAACTCTGAAGTCCTAGTGACAAGAGCTCATGAGCAAAGGCCACCTGCTAGCTCCTGCCAGGCAGCCCAGCTGCCCTAACCACTGGCAGGCACAGTCACTGGGGAAGGTCTGCAGCCCAACCACAGGGCTGGGCAGAGGCTACCCTCAGACAGAGACTCTGATGCACAGTAAGTCCGGGGGTAGGGGCAGGAGAGAGCCATTCCCCCCCAAAAGAGGCCCTTCCTTAGGCTGGACAACCCAGCAGGGTCTCAAACTGAGGTCAGTGTCCGAACACCACCGAGCAATCCACATCTGCCTCCCAGACCTGGAGCCTGGGGCTGGTGGAAGCAGGTGTGACACACAGGGCCCTTGTGTCTCTGTTAACATTAGCGGACCACTGTGACCTCAGCAGGCAGAGTGAGGAAGAGGGGCGGGGAGGCTAGGAAAGGCTACCAGGGAGTCAGAGACTCCCTCGGCTGGCATTCCTTCCAGTGCTTCTGGGAAAAATAGGCTCCTCGAAAACACATGCTTCTCGCTGCCCAGGGTGAGCCGGGGTGACGAGCACCAACAAACAGGCACCAAGGGGCCTCTGGATGTCCCCAGGGCAAGACATCCTGGCAGGTGCCGTTGACACATCAGAAAATTGGCAGCACCCACTGAGGGCTCCTCACTAGTGCTCGGAAACAATCCCCACCCATAGACCTTTCCCTCAGGCCAATGCCCACCCCCCACTGTACTAAACAGACCCCCACTCCGCGGCTCCTGAGAGCACGCAGACACGGACACACACACAGCTGTGCACACACACACGCGACACTCCTGCAGGAACCAGGCCAAGCAGGCCAGGGCAGGGGTTGACTGATTTATCACAGTGGGGATTATGTCTATCTGCTAATCGCAGGGACAAATCTCCTCCGGCAGCAGACACTTCAGAAGGGAAAAAACAAAAACAATAAAGACACAGCGGAGTAAACACCCTGGATCAAAAGTTCAAGCTGAATTTCAAACCCAAATAAACCACCATTCCCTTCCCCTGCACACTGAGTTTGGAGGCTGCGGCATGTGGGATGAGGGGCTCCACTGAGGAATCCCCAACTGCTTTCAACAAAATCTTGGGGTCTTATTCTCTCTCACCCCCACCCCTTTTCCAAACAGAGAGCAATCTCAAGTTTTTGCCTCTGCGACCCCACGTCCCTTCTTGCCTTCTTCATGGTTCCTTTTACTATCAAAAGAGATGCACCCCTCCCCTCTTTTTTCACCACCCTCCTTGGACCCCTGCTAACAGTGCTGTAAGAAGAGAGGTGCTAAGTTTAACACAAGATTTTCCAAGTAGCACACTTGTGTGTCACTTCATTTCACTGCAATGTTTAATATTTTAACTTCTTTTTCACGCAAAGTTTTAAAACTCAGGTGTATTTAGATGTCAGATTTAGGTGCCAAGTTAAATAGACCTAACAGGGTCCACAAATGCCCCCATGTTACCAGGGAAGGAAGCAATTATTTGAGGCCCACCTGCCTCAACAGTCTAAGCCCCCACACTGCAGTCTGGAGGTCAGGGGTCCAGCTGAAACAGCCATCATGGTCAAGGCCATGGTCACTTGAGTGAGGTCTGAAAGAAAGTCACCAAGTTCCGGGAGCTGGGCCTCAACTCTGCAATGCTGTTATGCTCACTCACTCACCTACTCAGGGGACATATGCATTGGGTGTGTGTGAGACAGAGGATACTTGGATGAACTAGGGTCAGCGTTACTGAGCAACACCTCCTAGCTAAGACCCACTGTACAAGCCAGGCACACCCTGCTATCAGCAGACAGTGCAAACTGGCCACCTGCCTGTTCCTTGCAGGTGAAACGGAAGGCCAGCCGTAGATCCGTCACAAGGAGGCAGGGAGGCTGGGACCCCTGGACTTCACCTCCTGTTCTCCTCCCTGGATTAAGGTACTAACTCTCTGACAGCCTGCAACACAGAGACAGAGACAGGCACTTGACAGTGGCCTGCCTCCCCCCACTGATGCCCGCAATGCATCCCTACAATGTCAACCACTAGGAAGACGCTGTCCTGTGGTTCCCACACCTCCTGCAAGCTTCCTCCTACCCAGAGACTGTGTGAGAGGCTAACCTCAAAAGAAGATGTTATGTCAGTTGTTCTTTTCTACAGGTAGGCGAGTTATACTTCAATTACAAGTTCAAGAGGAGAAATTGGAAAAGGCTGTTTACAACAGACAGTGCTGTGGACCAAGAAAGGCTATCTCCTACTACTGCTTAAGGGAACGGACGTTGTATAACCACCTGGACCTGCTCCCACAAGGCCAGGGCAAATTCAAAGCTGCACAGAACACTTGCTCTGACCCTGCAATTTTACACAGCCACCCTAAGGAGGTCTCTTGGAGAACAGGCTTCATGTGCCTGACCCTGGGGAGACCAGGATGCAGCCAACATCAGGAAGGAAAAAGATTCAGGACACATGGCTGACTACCAGACACAAACTCTCTCCCGGTGTCCTCGGAGCAGCCCTCCCTCACAGCCTGCTCGGGTAACACCACGTGCCAGCATGGAAGTGAACCTGCCTTCAAGAAATGTGCAGAATGCAGGTAACCCAGCACCTCTTTCAGAAGCTCCTCTGCACTACTCCAGGGTCACCGTCTTCTGGTCTCTTTGCATGACACTTAACTAATGTCTCAGTATGATCTCACCTCGGAGTAATCTGACACCTAATGAATAGCCTTCCCAACCCTGTGTGGTCTCAGCCAACACTGGGGACTGGGTATTGTAGTGATCCAGTGACAATCTTGGGAGGCAATGCAACAGCTCCATGGTGACAGAGGAAGGGCCCAGAGCCAGGCAAACAGTTCAAAGGCTGGCCTCGCCACTTCCTGGGGCAATTCTGACTTGGTGTGAGGCTCCCATATAGTTTTTATTAGTTTTTTCCCCCAGAATCTCCCCTAAATGATTCTAATGTGCAGCTGTGGCTGAAAATCACAGCTATAAACTGTAAGGTGCACCAAGGATCGGTAGGATTTCTCTTGAATATCCACCCGCCACTCTTCTTTATATTAGAATACTATCAGGGATGTAACCCCTGCCCAGATGAAAATCTCCTTGGCAATATTTGAGTATCACAAGGCCCTTTCTTCAGATGAGACGTCCTGCAGTGACATTTAAATCCTGAGCAAAGACTAAGTGGTAGTTTATCTCATTCCGCCATATTTAAGGGGGAAAAAAAAGTCTGGTGCTTTAAAAGTCTTTCTTCCTGCTGTGTAGGACAACCCCCTTGCTGCTCCACAGTTGAAGGAAAGTTTTACTTAATGACTACCAAGTCCCAAGCACTATTGCTGGGACTCACCAGTGTCAGTGAGCAGACAGGCAAGTAACCTACTTTACAGACAAGGAAACTGAGGCTCTGAGCAGACACATAACTTGCTCAACTAAGTAGGGACTGGAACACAGAGGCTCTCGGTTTTTAGTAATGACGGAGAGAGAGGACAGCCAGCTCTTGCATGCCAAGAACTCCCCTCCTGTCTATTCTGCTAATGACGAATTCAATAGGTTCCCCCTCGTTATGGATATATTTGAAGAAAGCTGCAGGTTGGGTGAGAAACATTTACCACACCATGGTACAGCAGCAGGGCACCATTCCTGCGCTGAGCAGGGAAGTGTGCAACTCACGGCCTCCCGCTGCTTCTTGCTGTCTCGCTGCTCTTTTGTCTATGGGTAATAATGCTGACCCCCAACAAGCACACCACTTAGAAAGCTGACAGGTTTAGGAGAAAGAAAACCCATCCAATCTTCCAAGTGCCATTAGAGAAGGGAGGGGAGAGTCTCAGAAAGATGCCAAGAAATAAATATCCTCTTTCCCCATCCCAGTAAGAGACAACTGTGACTATATAAACTGAGAAGACACCGTCCTTTGAGACAAGGACATGTGATCCTGGTCTGCAGATATTTTTACAAAAAGGAATGTGTCCCAGACTCATACACAGGGATTCCAGGAGTGGTCAGAATCTGAGACTAAATCCACCAGCTTTAGCCCACATGCCCCCTGACCAGCTCTGAATGGCTTTGACAGGACTCTTAGGCAAATCTCTCATCCACGTGCAGGCGGGTGGGGTCTGGCCGTGGGTATCCCAAGCCTGGGGTAAGGACGCCTGGCTGCACATTCCCTCAGAATCACTACTGAGCTAATGTCACCAACCTCAATGCCATCAGACACTCAGGACTCGCTTCCCAGAGTTGTTCCTCAGGGGACACGCATGCAAGCATACATACAATCACGTGCACCATGTCTGGATATAGGACCAACCTATGTTTGTGTGATCAACCACAGATTACAAAGTGCACTAAAATTATCGTTACAAACTGCGATAATATTTGTTTTATACAAAAGTCAAAAGCGCGGGAGGGGTTGTTTCTTGGGCTAACTCTCCCTGGGGGTTTAAAGAGTTGCATTTCACTCCACACAGTTTTAACACAAAGACTAGCAGTTGGCCTGGTTTAGTAAGCACAACAGGAAGGGCCGGGAAAGAAGCACACCCGCCAAACTCCAGCCCCGGGCTACCTTGCCAGAAGGGGTCTCCCAGCGCTCAGGTTCTGCGGAGGGGACCTGGGGTGTGCCGCTCAGGGCGCACCGCATCGCCTGCGCCCCACTGCAGCGCACCCCTCCCGCAGGCCTGGGGGGAGGCCAGTGTTTCAGACCCGCTGTCAGTCCCCGCGGGGGCCGTCCTGAGAAACGTGGCATTGGAGAAGCCTTGCCTGCCTCCCGGCGCCTAGGTGTCCTCAGATGACACCACGCCAGGAGGTTTGCACCTGGATCCCATGGTTAACTCTCAGGCTATGTCCTGGGCAGGACAAAACCCCACCCGGGAGCCAGCAGCCCTCCCTGGGCCGATGGGCGCCCGGAGGGGAGGAGTCGCCTTCCAGGCTTCCACCCCAGGGCTGGGGGGCAACGGGCGGGGCGGGGCGGGGCACTGCAGCTGGTTCCAGCACCAGACCGGGTGTGCGCCTCGGGCGCGTGAAACGCCTCCAGCCATGCAGTCAGCAACCCACCTACTCTCCCCAAAACCGGAGGCGAAGGCTTAGCGCCACGTGGCCTTTCTGGTGTCCCCCGAGAGGGAAATATATATCCAGAGAGAGAGGAGACAGAAACGTGGAGAAAGGAAATACATGGGGAGTGAGAGAAAAGAGCAAACGTAGTGAAGTAGAGGGAAGATGGAAACCGGCAGAAAGTGGGCAAAGTGGGAGATGCACGTACAGACGGGGATGCAGTCCGGGAGCCTGGGCGGGATAGGGGCGGGGCTCGGGGCGGGGCGGGGCGGGGCGGGGCGGGGCAGACGGCCCTCCCGGCCTCCCCGAGCGCTCGCGCCGCTTCCGGACCGGCGGGGCAGCCGCGGCGCCTGGGCCACAGCGCCCCCGCAGCCCGGCCCGGGAGGCGCAGCCCGCGCCGCCGCCGTCCCCGCCCCGCCGGCCAGACCCGCACGGCGCGCCTCCCGCAGCGGGGCGTCGGCACAAAGCGGCCACACAATGGCCGGGCCCTGCGCGCGGCGCAGCCTGCAGCCGGCCCGCGCGGCGGCACTCACATCTGGGAAGCGAGGGCCGGTGGTCCACGGGTACCCAGATCTTCTGCACCCGGCTCTGAGTCAGCTCCAGGGGCATCTTCGCGGCTGCGCCAGCGGCCCACCTGCCCGGCCCACCAGGTCCCGACGCGGGGCGGAGTGCGGCCGCTGACCCCGGAACAAAGGCGAGGAGGGGTGTGTGCGCCGGCGCGCGGCTCGGGGAAGCCTGGGGCCGGGGCTGGGACACGCGTCCCCCAAGCGCTGGGCGCCGGCAGCGAGGCACGCGGGGCTGCGGGGCTGCGGGGCTGGACGGCCGGCTCGCGTGCAGCGGACAGCCGTGGGATGCTTGGGCGCGGTGACAGCGCGCTCTGCCGCGGTTGCTCTCGCACGCTTCCCTCCGGCTCTGCTGGGAAGCCCGGCGCGCCGCCTGCCTTTTAAGAGTGGGGCCGGCAGGGCGGCCCGCGTCACCGGGGGCGGGCGCATTCCACGGGCCCCGGCGCCCTTTCACGTGGGGAGGGGGTGAGCCGGCCCGGCGGCCTACGGCGCCCCCTGCGGGCCGCGGATAACAGCGCGCCACCCTTCTGCAGCCCGGCCCGCGGCCTCCGCGACGCCCGGCCGAGGCCGCAGTCCTTGCTAGCAACATCCCCGCCTCCGGTCATCCCCTAAGGGCGCCGGGCTCAGCTTCCTGGATGATTCCACTGCCTCAGCCCACGTGTGCTGGGAGGCGAGTGACGGTGCTACGCCGTCCAGCGTGGTCCGTGGACTCTGCAGCCAACCCCCACCCCACCCCGAGATCCTTTTTAAAATGCATCCTACTGATTTGGCCCCGTCTGGCAGTGGAGCCCAGACCCTGCATTCCTAACGCGCTCAGAGCAGGCGTGGCCCAGGAGGAGGACCCAAGCCAGAGCTGCTCCCGGACACCTGTGAGCCGTGGCTCGCCACGACCCCGGCCCCCGGCGTGGAGGGGGCTTCGCTGGTCCGTCGACCTCGGCCCGCCCACGTTCCTGAATCCCTTGGCAACCTGGGCTGTGCAGAGCTCTGCTCCCCTCATCCACCCTTAGGCCGAGACCGTGGGAGGCGCGCTGGCTGGGCGAGAACAGGGGACAGAAAGCCCGGGAGAGAGGCGCTAGACGGAAGAGAACACGGCGGGGGGTGTGACTGGCATCTGGGTTCCCTCTCACCGTGTACACCATTAATGTGCCACTGCCTCTCCAGTGAAGAAAACTGGGCCCGGTTCCGACCAGCAGTTCATTTCCTGCCTATAAGCCCCGAAGTAACTACTGGGGGGCGGCACTTGATCATGCAACCCCCGCTCCCAAATTCATGCCGCTGCGGCTTTTCCAGCCGCCTGGTGTCCCGCGCCCTCTCTCCTCGTCCGCTCCTCGCGGTGCGCATCGGCGGCGAGGGAAGGTGCGGGGGCCCGACGCCCGCCAGCTTGCAGATAGGGAAGCGGCTCCCGGGCCTGGCAGGGGCGCACGGTCGCGCCCGGCTGCGCTGCAGCTGGAGGCACGAAGGCGGCGCTCGCGGAACCCACAGGCGGCGGCGGGCTCTGCGCCGAGTCCGCCACACGTCGCTCACGTCCCTCATGCTCGGCAGGGAGGGCGCCCGCGCCCCGCCCAGGGGCCGGGGCGCCGAGCAGCGGCCACCTGGCTGGGCCCCCGGAGCCGCCCCGCCCCGGCGCTCCCTCCGACAGCTTTGCTGACGGTCTGGTTTCGCCGCTCGGGCAGCTGTTCGGAAACCCGAAGCATTGGATTTGGACTTGTTTTTCCGCACTTGGAGCATATGCCAGAGGTGACACGCTACATCGCCCAAAGGAGAGTCCCACTACACTCCTGAAATAAGAGTCGACTGAGCCGAAAAGGAAAACAGCAGCCGGCGAGCGCCCGTCCCACCCCCGGGAAGAGTTTCCACCCCCAAGTGCTCCCGGGGGTCGGGGAGGGCTGCAGGCCCTGTTGGTGGAGGGTGCGACTGCACCCCTGCAAGGTGCACCCGTGGCTCCCAGGAACGGCGGGGCCCCGCGTGCCTGCTGCTCGCCCACCGGAGATTTTGCACATACCTGCGACCAGGCAAGCGGACCAGGCGGCGTCCTTCTACCCTCCCTCCGAGTGTGCAAACACAAAGTTGGTTTCAAGTGGGCAGGGGCTGCACCGGCAGAGGCACATCTTTATTTACCCTCTGACCTAGGTAACGAATCTGACGAGGGCCTACTCTCAGGACGCCCCAGAGACACAGCCGAGCACCAGCCAGCCTGGCACTCTAACTGGGAGGGGAAAGCAAAGACTGCTTTTTCCCTGGTTGCCTCCTGCACCCCATAAGCAGCAGGTGCAGAGAAATTAAACTCAGTCCCCCTCCTGCTTTGGGGTCTAAGTGCAAAGTGGCAGTGCCTGGTGACAAGGATGAGTTCGCCCTGAAATTTTTGTTTCGTCTTCATGTCAGGCTAGAATTCTTGTAGCGTTTACAGCCCCAGGGAAATTAGGGTCGAGTCCCCACGGTAAATAAAATTGCCCCATCACACAGAATCATTTATAAACAACCCAACTGCAACTGTACTCCAGAAATATGCCAGTTCAGGGCTGACCAGTTTAGACATCCTAGGAACTTTTCCCCTAGTTTGGCTAATGGCCCCATCTTCACCCCAAAAGTCACCCTCCCAGTCTTCACTGACTCCCCTCTCCCCAAACTGGATCTCATGAATGCAGTCCTTTGGAAAACACTGCCAAGAATGGGCACATCCCCGTCGCAGGGTGACATCCCCACAGTGCTAGGGCAGGTGGATGGTTTCCCCCAGGTTCTGAGTCAGGGTCAGGGCCAATATTGGAGAATACAAATGTCTTAACACAATAACTAAGAAAATGCTGTGAAGGCTATGTTAACCTGTTTGAGGAAAATATTTCAAATTATATATAAAATCAGCACATTGTACCCCACGATTGCATTAATGTACACAGTTATGATTTAATAAAAAAAAAAAAATTTTTTTTAAAAGACTACCCTCTTGATTTATAAGGAGTAAAGGGACTTGAGATTAGAGATGTCATGGACTAGGTCAGAGGTCAAGGAAGAAAGCCAATTAGGAACAAGGTTTGCTTCTGTGGGGCTTTTTCCTCCACTTGACACAGGCCCTCAAGGGACCCATTACTGGCCTCCCCAAGCCCAGTGGAATCCTAACTTAGGACAGGCAGGTTTTGACTGAGACTATCTGAGAACTGAGCCTTCAGAAGGAGAGAGCAGAGAAAGAACTTCACTGTGTACAATAAGACACTAACACCAGGAAAGTTATTTTAAATGATCCTCTAACGTCTGTGAAGAAACTACAAGCACTTGTGGCAGCTCACAAAGGTGCATCACATCACTGAGCCCGGCCAGCCTCAGGGGCAGGGCTGCAGGAGCAGTTTTTCTCTGGGCCCTTATTTGTTCTCTCCCCCACACCTGCCAATGTCACGTAATTCTCACCAGCGCCCCAAATGCTGCTGTAGCAACCGCAACACACAAGCCCATTTCTGTACTCCTGTGCCAGCCGTAGCCAAATTTAAACTCTAAACCATGCCCAGGGAGAGAGATTGGTGACAAGCTGTGGCAGGCTGTGAGCAATCACAAAGTGCTAATTAGACTCAAAGTGTCATCATTTGCTCCTGTGAAAATTCTCATGTGTGAAACAGAAAAGTGAGACACCAAGTAAAACATGGAACCAAACGCTCCCATCACCATCTGACCAAAGACGGGCAGACAGCAACATTTTTTTAAATAAAATATACACCTGTAATCCCAACACTCTGGGAGGCAGAGGGCAGCAGATCTCTGGGCAGATCACCTGAGCTCACAAGTTCAAGACCCGCCCAACCCAGAGCGAGACCCCCGTCTCTAAAAAATAGCCGGGCGTTGTATTGGGCACCTATAGTCCCAGCTACTTAGAAGGCTGAGGCAAGGGAATCACTTGAGCCCAAGACTTTGAGGTTGCTGTGAGCTATGATGCCACAGCACTCTACTGGGAGCAACAAACTGAGACTCTGTCTCAGAAAAATATAAAAATAATAAATAAAGTATATGTAGCTTGTACATGGATGGGAGCAAAAACTGTGATGCACACGATGGGACATCGGGAGCTCGAAAAAACAATTCATAATGTGCAAAGAGATGTTTTTAGTAGCTTTATTCACAATTACCAAAACAGAGAAGCAAGAGGCAAATGCATGACCCTCAGTGCACAGAGGCAATGGAACATGAATCAGCACCAAAGAGAAATTAGGCCACCAAGCATGAAAAGGCACAGAGGAAGTGTAATGTGTGTCACAAAGTGCAAGGCACCAATCTGAAGAGGCTACATCCTGTAGGGTTCCAACTACCTGACATTGCGGAAATAGTAGGGAAAAAAATCAGGGGTTGGGGGAGTGAGGGATAAACTAGCGGAGCTCAACATTTAGGGCTGTGACGCTGCTCTGGGTGACATTGTAATGATGGCTGCATGTCATTATACGTTTGTCCAGACCCAGAGAATGAGCCGTGATGTCAGCTGTGGGCTCTGAGTGGTGACAGTATGTCAAGGTAGCTTCATCAGTTACCACCTGATTGGCTGTGGATGGTGGGGGCTGGGCATATGTGATGGGGGAGGGGTAGAGGGCTACTCTGCACTTTCCCCACAATTTTGCTGTGAACCAAAAACTGCTCTAAAAAATAAGGCTTTTAAAAAATTTGTGATTTTCTACAAATATCACATGATTTTTTCCTCCAGTCTAGCAGACTTCAATGTCTAATCAAGGGAGTATGGAGGGTCCACTGTGACTACCGCCTGGCTGTCAGTGAAAGTGAACAACTCAAACCTTTTCTCTGCCCACTCCTGTCACTCCATCTCAGGGCCCTTTCCTTTTTCTTAAGGACACCCCTGAGCTCAAGACCAGGTTCCAAGCTGCCCACTGATGCTTCACGGCCAGAATCACACAGGTAACAGTTACAAGAGGATTTTATACTCTCCGTCAGCCTCCTCTCCCAATACCAAGATGGAGCAGTTGTGTTACAAAACTTTTTGTATCATGACTTGAAAATACCTGGTGCTTATTAAACTTCAGGCATGCTCTAGCTAGCAGCACTGTGCCCCTGTCAAAGTGCCAGCTGGACATCTAGTGCAGCCATTGGAGGAAGCTGGGTGAATGGTTCACGGGACTCCATGTACTATTTTGCAACTTCTTGTGAGTCCACAGTTATTTCAAAATACAAAATAAAACATTTTTTAAAAATCACTTACAGCTCAGCTTTCTCAATTGCTGGAAAAAAAATGCATAGATGGGCAGATTCAGCCTTGGAGGCAGGAGGAGGTTTGCCAGAAAGGCAGTCAAGAGCTTGTGGCGATTTGCTGTAGTGGCAACACCTGTGTGTCTTGTGAATGACACACAGACGCAAACCGAATTCGCACTAATCCTGCAGCCAGCCGCACAAAAACTGAATCAAGCTCCAGCTGTATTTTCTCATGGGAGCCATTTCTTGGCTTTGTATAGATTTTAGGGAGAATAT
This sequence comes from Perodicticus potto, assembly GCA_963574655.1. Taxonomy (NCBI): domain Eukaryota; kingdom Metazoa; phylum Chordata; class Mammalia; order Primates; family Lorisidae; genus Perodicticus; species Perodicticus potto. The sequence continues at coordinate 16,355 of CAUYRH010166141.1, read as the reverse complement.
CTATGAGTTCCTAAGTCTTAAGTCACCAATTTGCATGCTCAGATGCAGTCAGTACTATGGAGTCCGCACAGAGCCTGTCTTTCCCTGAGGTGGAAAGTGGCTGAAAGCAGATGACTACTTAAGAAGCGTACTGTCTGGATAACATGAGCCAGCCTGTCCACCTTTGTGTGGTGCCCAGAGGTTATCAGATGCTCACAGGCAGGACCTGTGTCTCAGACACTGCAAGGAAGAAGCTGCTGGTGGAATCTCAATGACCTTGGGTCCCACCAGGGAAGAGAAAGAGATGATGGAATAGCTGTCATCATACCATCACGACAAGCCTCATGCCATTATAAAGAAGTAGCCCCCAGGTCCAAGAGCTTGTCATTGAGAACCACAGAAGAAAATGTCCCTGTATTAGAATAAAAGCAGGGACCTGAAAGGGAGGTGTTAGGTGAGATGAGAATATGCCTAATGCAGGCTGAGGGTTAGCCCACATCAGGATGTTGTTTGCACATGACTGGGAGCAGATCAATTGGAAATTTCATGTCCATCTCATTGTTCTTTGCTTTTTCTGCTGAGTCCAGGACACATGAACCAAAAGCCAAGATCTCTCAATCATTTCAACATGCAACAAGTAATCACTGACAGGTGGTTGTTCCAGGAGCTATAAAGTCACACAATACCTGGGCCTTGAAGAAGTAAGAATTCGCTTTTGTCGCTCAGCACCTGTAGCTCAGTGGCTAGAGCGCTGGCCACATACATTGAGGTTGGTGGGTTCGAACCCAGCCTGGTCTGCCAAACAACAACCGCAAAATAGCCAGGCGTTGTGTCAGGTGCCTGTAGTCCCAACTACTTGGGAGGCTGAGGCAAGAGAATTGCTTACAGCCAAGAGTTGGAGGTTGCTGTGAACTGTGCCGCCACGGCACTCTACCAAGGGTGACAAAATGAAACTCTGTCCTCTCCCCCCCAAAAAAGAAGAAGAATTCACTTTTGGATTTCACTGTGTCTCACCAACACACACACTGACCTTTTTCTTAAGAGTTGACAAAACTGACGCCCAGAAATAGAAAATAAATTGCCTGTAGTCACACAGCTGATAAACTGAAGAATAAAATCCAAGATCGTCAGCTGGCCTGGGATTCTTTCAGGGTTCTCCCAATTAAATCATTTTGCAACTACAATGTTCAATCCCCTCCCCAGTGATAATGCTAACAACAAAATCTGAGGTCGAAGTGTTTTAGGTCATGTTTGCTGAGTTATGTAGTATTTATTTATAACGTGTGAATAGGAATCATCAAAAGGAACCATCACAAGATGAATAACTAAACACTTACAAATGGCCCTACAATGTAAAGTCTTAGAACACGGATAACAGTCGGCCTCGCAGAGACACTCACACACCTGCAAGCTTCAGCAATCACACCTGAGAGCCTCCCGGGGACACACGAGAAAGGCACACGGCCAACTCCAGTGAGGTCAACTTAACCAAAAATAACAGTTTTATGAAATGAAACTGAATTAGCACTTAAAAAGAAAAAAAAAGTAGAGGAGGCCTTGAGCCTTTTGCACTCTTTTCAAAGATTTTAAGATGTGCTAATTTATTTGTCAGGCAAACGAGAAGTAAAAAGAAACACAGTCATGTGTCACTTCGCGACAGGGATGTTCTAAGAAACGCAGCGTTGGGCGAGTTGGGCGATTTCGTAACTGTAAGCACCACAGACGCACTTACACAAGCCTGGACAGCACAGCTACCGGCTTCTAGGCCACTCCCAGGCTAGTGACCTGGGACCGGGGCAGCTTGTCACTGCACTGAGCTCTCTGGGCAACTGTAACACATCTAAACTTAGAAAAGGGACAGTAAAAACGCTGTCAGTGTACCTGTACAGGGCACTCACCAGGAACCGAGCCGCAGACTGGAAGCTGCTCTGGTTGAGTCACTGAGTGGCGAGTGAATGTGAAAGCCCAGGACACTCCTGTCCACTGCTGTGGACTTTATAAACACTGTTCACATAGGCTACACTAAATGTATTTTTTAAATAGAGTAAATTGGCCAGGTGCAGTGGCTCACATCTGTAATCCCAGCAGTAGTGGGGGCCGAGGCAGGTGGATTGCTTGAGATCAGTAGTTCAAGACCAGCCTGAGCAACAATGAGATCCCGTCTCTACGAAAAATAGAAAAACTACTAGCTGGGAATTGTGGCAGGTGCCTGTGGTCCTAGGTACTTGGGAGGCTGAGGAAGAGGAATCTCTTGAGCCCAAGAGTCTGAGATGGCTGGGAGCTGTGATGATGCCACGGCACTCTACCCAGGGTAAGAGAGACTCTGTCTCAAAGAAATAAAATAAAATACAGTATATTGCACTAAGACATTATGACAGCTACATCAATAGGCAACAGGAATTCTTCAGCTCCTTTATAATCTTATGGGACCCCATATTCTATACATGGTCTGTCATTGACCAAGATGTCATGTGGCAGACGACGGTACTCCTGTATCTCCATCTTTACCCAAATTATTAGATAAATCTCACATGTCTGTTGCTAAGGAAAGCATTTTACAGAATGGCTGGGTCCTGCAGGTGCCTGGCAGGATGACATTCTCGTGAGTTCAAGGTAGCTCCATTCTATAAGAGACTGCAGCGGAACTTTAAATTTCATAGTTGTAAAAAGAAACAGGTGAAACTAATTTCAGTTAATAGCTTTCACTTAACATAATGTATACCAAATATTGTCATTTCAACACATCGTAATATAAAATAGTATCCCAGGATCTTATGCTCCATTTTCGATATTACATCCTTGAAGGATGGGAGGGAACCAGTCACCCAGGGAGATACCTGGGACAAAGACCTCCAGGTGGGACCTCTGGGGCACACAGCACAGGTCAGGATGGGGTAACACAGGCAGCGTCCTGGAAACCAGTGGAAAGATAGGTTGGCCCCTGAGAAAGTCAGGATGTGCTGGCAGGCATAGAGGAGGATGTACAAGGGAACGTAGGCATCACCAGGGTGAGGACTTTCTAGAATGCTGAGTGTCCATCCCAAGCGCCTGCAACTGTGCCGTAGACGCCGCAGGTGCTGGCTGAATACTGCTTGGCTGAGTGAGAATGTGTTCAGAGAGCGTGGCCTCTGGTCGCCGTTGAGAGCTGGATACAGACAGGCAGTGATTTGGGGACCCGGACATAGCCACAAGGCCAAGAGCCACCAGTCTGGGGTGTGAGGAAGAGAAGCAAAGCAGAGGTTGCAGGCCGCACCCCGCCCCACACTCAGTTTCTCTTTGGCCCTCTCTCCCAAATGGTGTTTACCCATCCTTAAGAAATGAAAACAGGACGGTGAGCCAGAGGCTTCATTCTGAAAATTTCCTGTCAGAGGCTGGAAAACCAGAGGTGGAGCTAGGGTGGAGAAGAGCAGGGTGTCAGCATCTGTGACCACTGCAGGACATAGTGGGGGCCTAGAGGAAAGTCCCCCTCTGCTGAGGACATGCAGAGTGGAAAACCCACCGAGGACCTGACCTGTCAGGTTACCCAGGCCCTGCCAGAGTGGCCAGGACAGGGACTCGGAGTCTCCCCTCTCTGCCTCACCATGCACAGCGGCCTCCAGTTACCATCTGCCTCCTCCTCCGGGGGGACTCTCAGGTGAGCCCCCATTCCCTGCTCTGAGTGGCAGCTGTGCTCCCAGAGATGCACCAAGCTACATACCACTCTCTTAGGAGTTTGGCTGGCGACTCGGTCTCCCCAGGCTCAACTCTCTGGGTGCACCTGCCAATATCCTGCTTCTCAAGAGCAAAGTCTGAGGACAAGACGAGACCCCAGACCACGGTGGCCCCACAATCCGATGCCCAGGAGACTTGGCCGAGAGGCCGGCCGGCTCTCTCCCGAACAGCTCCGTCTTGCTTCTTTTCATGGTAAGCCATGGAAATATGCCCTAGAATCAAGTGGCTTTGTTTCTTGCCAGACACGGTCTCAGTGACAACATTCTGAGACCCAGGTACAAGGAAAGATTGAAGAAAACCCCAGACGTGCAGTGAGGGCCCGGTGAACTGATGGAAGCACTCTGGGGAAAGACCCATTCCAGGGTAGGGGACACATGGCCACCAGTCATCCCTGAGCCACCCCGTGCTCCTGTCTAAGGGTCTTCTAAGGCCCTGATGACAATTTCTCCCAAACATGGAGGCAGAAGCCTTCGCCACAGGCCAAGTTTCACATCCCCTCCCCAAGGCCAAGACGCTCCAGAGCATCACTAGGTAAACTGTGCCTAGGGCTGCGCAAGGGGACAAGTTAGGTGGCCACTCCAACACCTGTGGGTGCATCTAGGCCAGCTTCCCACCAAACCAACACTTTGACTTCTCACTTCCAGAAGAGCCTTGCCGGGCACCTTGGCTTGGCATCCTGGCTCACGCTGTGTGCGCCACCCTCAGTGCGCTGCACGCTGGAAGGCATTGCTTTCCCTGAGCCAAACCCACCCTCCCGGATTTTCCTCCTTGTTCTCATTCTATCGCTGGACCCAGGGTGGGCTGTGTCCCTGCCAGCAGCAGCAGCACACCCCCACCCCCGCCCGGACATGTGTGAGCAGCTGTCATGTCTCCGAAACACACATCCTTTAGGCAGAGGAGCCCCAGCGTGGGCTCTAGGGGAGCAGAAACACAGTTTTCACATGGCCCCGGTAAAAGGACCATGCGATCCTCTAGAGTGGACGTAAGGGTCGACACCTAAGGTAAACGCTAAAACAAGCCTCGACTGAAAAAGCGATTCCAGGGAGCCTCTGGCTGGTCACGGTCATCCAACCGCAATGGGCAGGTACGTCTGGTCTCCGAAGCTTACCCAGAGGGACTGGGAGGCAGGAGAGAAAACGGTGTGGTGTGAGGTGGTGACGTGGCCCAGACCCTGCCTGAACCCGTCCACATCTGCCCTGGGCCTTGTTCCCTTATCTGCTACTGAGCCGTCTCTAAGCATCTCCTCTAAGTCCCTGGTGGCAAAGAGCAACGGTCCCTGCTGTTCTCAATGAAATACAAATAGAAACTTGATAGTCATTACTAGATCACAAAACTTAGCAACAGGGACAGCTATCCACCTTTGGATCACCTGCCCAGTGTGGGACACAGAGGTGTTCAATAAGGACTATGTCTGCTTTTGCAATGGTTCAGCTAGGCGACACACAAGTACCGACGCCCGCCTCGGGTTGGCAGGAACACAGGGCTCCGAGGTGCACAGGCAGCCACCCGCTGTGAGTCCTGTCAAAGCCAGGGCGCGGGCAGCCCGTCTGCCTCCAGAGGCCTTATTAGGACTGGGCTGGACATGAGCAAACGGGCTCTCAGAAAAACTGCGAACTAGTCAATCAACCCATAGATGGGCATTTTTTCTAACTGTCCAGCCCCACCCCGGTGGGTGATTCAGACATCTGAAGATACGTCCTCCGACCATGGCAGGTCTGTGATGTGGTATCTCGCCCTTGTCTCCCTCCAGTCAGTGACATCCCCCGACACACACACAAGGGAGAGGGGATGGTCGGCCTCAGAACAACCGAGGCTCCTAGCCCAGAACTGGGGAGAACAGAAACTGGAACCAGATCACGTTCTGCTGGGGACAGGAGGGGACAGGCTCTGTGTCGCAAGTCCAGCCCACACCCGTGACTTTGGCGCTCACAGTGGACCCATGTCAGGCCGAGACCCAGACCTGGCACCCTGCCCTGCTCTGTTCTCCTCATCCTTCCTCCCTCTTCCAGTGGAAAACATTCTAAAAATAGAGCCGAATCAAGCCCAAAACTAAATAAATAAAATGCAGGTTTTGGACAGTGATGCCAGCGGCATGTTGAGAAACCCGCCCCAGCTGGGCTGGCTTAGCAAGGAGTATCCACATCAGAGGATGGGACGGAGAGACCCCATCCTGGTCAGCTCTCTGTTACTCCTTTTACGGTGGACGTTATCAGAAGCATACAGCTCCAGAGAAAGGCACTGGGGGGTCCCAGCCACCCAGAAACCATCCCTGTGGGGGACAGCTGGCGAGCTAGACCTGCGACAGAGAACCGACAGTGACCCGCACGCAGGGGCCTGGCAGCCTGCTGCTCCACAAACAGAAGCCAGAGGCGCATGGAGACGCCGTTCTCCAACAGTAGACAAGAGGCGTCAGAGAGACAGCTAACGCCTGCCCCATCACTATTCCTGACTCCCACCTATCGAGAACGTTCCTGAGGGGAGCACTCATCACCAGCTGCACATCGAACCAGCTGGCCTCTGACCGCCCTGCACTCAACAGACCCTGACCCCAGCCCCGCTCTGTGTCCCAGCGACTCTATGACTTTGCACGTGACACTTGCCTGTACTTCAAGTTTGGGATGATCCTGGGGCTTCTTTTCTGTTTTAAAGTCTTTGAGTTGAGAGCTGCTATATGAAGTGAATCTGGGTAAACAAATCTGGTGACCTAGCACTTAATCACATATTGACCAACCTGGGTAGCCCAGGGGCCAGGAGCCATGGACTGGGTGAGATGTTCCTTTGATAAGACCCCCGAGCAGTTCCTGCGGCAGGATTCACAAAGCATGATACGGGTTCACACCCCAACTAGAAATACTTCTGTTTTCAATTTCCATGTTTTAAATCAATAAATGTACTTTTAACAAGTATATATTTAAACACTTTTCCTGTGGCAGCTTTGGTGTCTGACCATTACACAGCTTGAAATTGATTTGATCTTTTTTCTTTTTGAGACAAAGTCTCACTCTGTCACCTTGGATAGAGTCCTGTGACATCATAGCTCACAGCAACCTCAAACTCTTGGGCTAAATCCATGTTGCTGCCTCAACCTACCAAGTAGCTGGGACTACAGGCTCCTGGCACCATGCCCAAATAGTTTTTCTAATTTTAGTAGATACAGGGTCTTGCTCTTGCTCAGGATGGTCTGGAACTCCTAAGCTCAAGCAATCTTCCCACCCCGGCCTCCCAGAGTGCTACGATTATAAGCGTGAGCCACCACACTCGGCCTGATTTAATCTTACTTAGTATTTTGCGTATACCCACAATCAATCACTGTGTAAAGACACCTACAATCCCAGCCCTTTGGAAGGCCAAGACAGGAGGATTGCTTGAAGCCAGGAGTTCGAGATTCCAGATAAACCCAGCAACATAGTGAGACCCTGTCTCTACAAACAATTTTTTTTTTTAAATAAGATGGATGTGGTGAAGCACATCTATAGTCCCGGCTACTCAGGAGGCTGAGGTGGGAGAATCACTTAAGCCCAAGAGCTCAAGGCTGCAGTGAGCTCTGATCACACCACTGCACTGGGGGACAGAGCAGGACCTCATCACTAATATAAATATAATAAAGATAGGAAACACCAGAACCGCTGATGGTGGAATACAGGTTAATGAGAAGACGTTGAGGCCATGTCAAAATAGACACGAGAGCCCACTGCAAGAGGTTCCCACTGCAAGGCCAAATCTGAGCAACAAAATAAACGATGATAACAGATGATAACCCAGACGAACATCAGGCTCATGAATCCATTCAAATGTAGATAAAAGGAAGGGACACAGGAGGTGGGGAAGCTGCTCCTTAGAGCAGAAAGCCAGTGTGTCAATGGAGAAGGACAACGTCATCTGTGGGTTGCCGCTGGGCGATCACACAGGAAGAACGGCTCACACACGCATCACCAAGTGGTGACAGTCCGACGAGAGACACGGTATCTGCGGGGCCACAAAATACTCATTAACCAGGAAGGGGAAATAGTAATCTTACAGAAGGGAAAGCTGACAGCTTCCATCCTGAGGCAAGGAGCAGAGTTAGCCCCATCAGCCTCAAGGGCCCATCACTGCTTCTCAAGGATTCAGAACCTGAATCTAAGCAGGAAGAGGTGACGGACTGACCCAAATTGAGGGACATTGTAAAAGACAAGCAGCCTGAATCGCCTATGTACACACCTGTGTTCACAGCAGCGTCATTCTCAGCAACAGACAGGTGGACGCACTCCAGCATCCTTGACAGATGAAGGGATAAGCCAGGTGTGGAGTATACAGATGATGAAATATTATTCTGCCTTAAAAAGTAATGCAGTCCTGCCCGCTGCTACGATACAGACGAGCCTAGGAGAAGTAAGCCAGACACACAAAGACAAACACTGCGTGTCCTCCTCCTACGGGCCCCTTGAGTAGTCAGATTCATCCAGACAGAAAGAATGGTGGCTGCAAGGGCCGGGAGGGGATGTGGGGAGCTGTGTAAGGGGTTTGGAGTTTCAGTTTTACAGATGAAGAAGTCCTGTCGATCCGCGGCACAACATGAACACACTCAACACTACTGAACTGCACGCTGAAAAATGATTAAGAGGGTAAATGTTACGTGTTTTGAACACAATTCAAGTGTTTTGCTTTTTAAAAAAATCAGTGCCCCCAAATAGATAATGGTCAGTGCCTATACTCTTCAAAAATACCAGGGCCATGAGAAGTAGGAAAGGGTAAGGACTATTCTAGATAAAGGGAACTGACCTCTCGGCAACTTGCAAGCCTAGATTAAGCCCTGGGTCCCTCAAAATTTGTTCTCTCTCTTGCTATCAGTAGATAACACTAGTGAGGCCGGGCACAGCGGCTCACACCTGTAATCCCAGCACTCTGGGAGCCCAAGGCAGATGGATTGCTTGAGCTTGGAGATCAGCCTGAACAAGAGCAAGACCCAGTCTCTACTAAAAATAGAAAAACTAGCCAGACACTGTGGGTGCCTGTAGTTCCAGTACTCTGGAGGCTAAGACAGGAGGATCTCTTGAACCCAGGAGTTTGAGGTTGCTGTGAGCTATGGTGATGCCACCGCATTTTACCCACAGTGACAGAGTGAGACTCTGTCTCTAAATAAATAAATAAACAAATCTAGTGGGAAACTTGGGGAGATTTAGGTAAGGTCTGTACATTGGATAATAAAATAGTATCAATGTTGATTTCCTGATTTTGGTTTGAGGACATGCACTCCTGATTCTTGTTTGAGGACACACTCTGAAGTATTTAGGGACAAAGAGGCATCATGTCTGCATCTAACTCTCAAAAGTTCAGGGGGAAAAATGTGCATTTTTGTCTCTCTCCACACAAAGACATGTATGTATACATATATTCTCTCTCTTTCTCTCTATATGTAGACACAGAGATATTACTGTAGGTAGGTTGATGGACAGACAGGAAAAGAGATAGCTATCTAGGCAGAGATGGAGTGAGGAAAAGCGGGAAGGACAGACAGAAAGATAAAAGCAATAGAGTAAAACATTAGCACTTGCAGAATCTGGGTGAAGGTGCAAAGGGAAGGCTTTGCACTATTTTTGCAACTTTTCTGTAAGTCTGAAATTATTTCAAAATGAAAAGTTAAACCTCAAAAATGTTAAAGTTCATGCAGAGCATAAAATGATAATAATTCTGCGCATTCACCTGAAAGGTCCCACTTCAGATCCGGAAGCTACACACATACATCTGATCAAAATACTTACGAATTTTGAACGAATGATGCATCAAGACATTGCTGATATTTCAAAAACCAGTGCTTAAAGATAAGAACAAACATATCTGATGTGACTTTCCATTTGCTGGCAACTAAAGGCAGGTGCCCCAGGTGAGACTGGACCTCTGTGGAGAAGCGGCCGCCTGAAGCTTCTCCCACCCCATAGTGGACCACGCATTACACGGCCCGATGCAAGATGCTATCGGTGATCAGAGACAGCAGGAGAGGACAAAGGTGTGAGCTAGCCTTTCAACTTCTGAGACAGCTCTCCAGAAGTCCAGGTCACCCTTCCACGTCCATCTCACCGGTCAGATTTAGTCATGGGGCCACACACCCCTGCACGTGTTTGGGGGCAAATACCCAGGAATCCCCTGCCACTGGGAGAATGCTAGTGGCCTGCTCTGGTGTCCTTTTCCAGGGACACAATTTTCAATACCTTCTGAAACATAGTCTTTTACAATAAACAGAGAGAGACAAGGTATGCTTTGCAGACAAAACCAATGATGCTTATAGATTCACTCTCCAACCCACATCTACCACACCATTGCTGCAGTTATCTGTCAACAGTTCATGCTTCCCTGAAGCATGGAAGGAAGTCACAGAGCACGTGTTAATCAGAGCACAGGAAGGTGGAGACGCGTCCCTCTACACAGAGAGGCCATTCCCTGTATAGACGCACCACTCCACTCTTCTTCTGGGCTGATTTGACTTTATTTAGCTGGTGGGGAGAGGCGGAGCCCCTGATTTCAGAGAAAGTTGTTTTCCATCCCATCCCACTTCCCTCTGTGGGGCACTTGTCAGGATGTGGCCATGGGCCTAGTTCCTTTCCGTTAAGCCCCTTTGGTCTTGTATCCTATTACAGCCCAAAGCATCCCCAACTGATGATTAGATATAGATATATAGATAGATATTAAAATTTCAATATGAACTTTATAATCAGAATGCAAACAATATAATCAAGAACAAAACAGTTTAATTCAGATCATTGCCCTGTCATGCTACAAAAAGCAACACAGCCAAGCACCTTCCATTCTGGCCTGGCCACAGCCCTGAGAGCCACAGGGGTCACCTGGGGCTCTGCTGGAACTGCCCAAGAACACTGTCCAGGACTCCCACTCTCCCGACTCGGCGGACTTACATGGCAGGAAAGGGCCTGGAGTTCTTTAATGCTGGCAGAGGGGAGGATATTGCTCTAGGGCGACCAGGTAAGGGTCGGAGCCCCACAGAGAGGTGTGGCTGGGCCCCTGGGTGGACTGTTGGTCCACCACACGGAGCATGGTTGAGCCACCTGGAGGCCTGGACTCCCTCTGCCACCACCATGTGTCCTCAATGGCCTGCTTGTATGTCCTCTCCCCATCCTCGTCAAAACTTACTTACAGAAAAGGATCTAATCCCCCTGACACTGGCATCACTTTGTAAGTGGATTACTGAGGGCGCCAACAGTTCCTTCCACCAACCTGCCCAAGCAAGGGAGGGATCATAGGTGAGAACTGGAAGTCCTTGTGGCTGAGAAGGACGTGTCTCACAGGAAACCCTCTGGCCACGATCTGGTCACCTGGCGCTTCTAACTCTGGCATCCTGGTGGAAAGCACAAACTTGGCCTCCGGCTCTTTAAATCAGTGTTTCTGTGTCTAGGTCTCAATATGCGAGATCCAAGCCAATTTGGAGGAGAATCATATGAGAGGAGAAGAATGGAGCTGGTTACGAAACCTGACCGTGGTCAAGGTCAGTGGTCTCCGGGTACCCACCCGTGATCCACCCTCCCTGACCAGGAAATCAGAGTTACTGGGATGGGCTCAGGTGGTGCAACTTTTAAGAGCTTTTCCAGTGATGCTCCTGCCAGTCCCCACCGCCATCTGCTCTGGTGCCAGCCCCGCCGAACTCCAGGCCAGCTGTTCTGCCCGACAGCAAGGACTTTGTCCCTTGCTACGAAGTGAGGACAGGTGCACAGGCAGCAATTAGTAAACAAAACAGCAGTGGAGTCTGGATGTTCTGGAGAGAATTTAGAGTCCAGAGGAAGCCAGCCGCTGAAGCTGGCATTCCTGGCTTCTCTGCAGCCTTTCTTCCCACGTGGCTTCTGACAAGCAACTCGGCAGCTTTGAGAGGATTTGTGTTTGTTTTGTTTTTGAAAATGAAGAACTGAGTTGACCTTCTGAAGGAAGGCTGGATAAGTTCTCAGGATACTAAACTACTAGGTAGTTTCCAGACAAAATTCCCTGCAGCCAGAGCCCCGGAAGTCCCGCAGGAGGGACAGGTGTGGCCCAGAGGACTCAGTCTCCGAAGGACGTACGAGTGTGCATGGGGACATCTGTGCACTGTGCTCTCAAAGTGCAGGCACTACAGGGCTCATCATGGTCACTTTCTGAGCCTGAGGCAACAGGTGGGTCCATAGGGACTGACAGCGCTCTGGCTATGAAGCAAGAGGGGCCCTGGGGAGCTGGTAAAGGCTCAGCCCTCTGCCCTCCTAGCCCTGGCCCCAGACCCTGGACTAGACAGCAAACTTGACCCACACTTGGATGCTGTCCAGCTGAGGCACAGGCAGCCCCCCAGCCCTACAAGCCAGGCCCTGGTGTGGCACAAGCCTAGAGCAGGGACAAGGCCCAGGGCCACCTGCACTTCCCAGCCAGCACTGTGACTCTAGCCCACCAGCTCAACGCCCAGTGCTTGCTGCACCAGTCACTTCGCACTTTCTAGCCAATCCCTGAGCCCTGCTGTGGGGACCTGGCCTGGGAGACCCTGGGGAAGGGGTCACCCGTGACATGGGAAGCTCCTGCTTCTCCCAGAGGACACGGCTGCTGCACACCAGGCCTCACACTGGCCCAGCCTCAGCTGCCAATTCCATTCTTTCCCTCCTCCCCCAGCACCACCCTTGACCCTTGCTGCCCCTCTGGGGTGCTGGGGGTGGGACGCAAGAGGGAGGGGAAGACAGGAACATGGGGGGAGCCCAAGGAGTGTCTGCCGAGGCTCAGGCAACTGGAAACCCCCGGGGACCACAGCCCGACTCTTACCGTTTTTGTTTTATTGTAGCAGAACATACATAACATAAATTTCACCATTTTAACCATTTTTAAGAATTCACTTCAGCAGCATGATGCAACCATCACCATATCCTTCCCCAGAACATTTTCATCTTCCCCAATAGAAACAAAACCTGTGGTTCCCGCCCCCAGCCCTGGCAACCTCCATTCCACTTTCTGCCCCTGTGGGTCTGGCGGTAGTAAGCTCACACAAGTGGAATCATGTAGTATTTGTCGGGCTTTTTGCACTCAGCATGATGTCCCCAAGGTCCGTCCACGCCACGGCATGCATCACACTGCACGTCCTCTTCAAGGCGTCACAGCCTTGAACCCTAACCCTAACCCTAACTCCTGCCCTGCCTTTGGCTGATCCCTGCATCCTTCGGGGGACACTGGGGTGCGCGCACCTCTTGGCCGTTGTGAGTTGTGCTGCTGTGAACATGGCTGTGCAGACATCTGTTCCAGTTTCTGTCTTCACTTCCCAACTCTTATCTTTTAGAGTGTCAGCATCAGCCTTTGCCGTGTGGTCACAGAGGAACACATTCCGCACTTCTGTTATTGCCCAGAGAGCAAATACCCAGAGTGGAACATCTTAGTTAAGGATCATTACAAGTAAAGCAATCAGAACACAAAATCGTATACGGTGTGTGATCAACTGTATCAAAAACCAGAAGGAAACGCCAACGTTAACGATGGCTACTTCTGATAGGGAGAGATGGATTTCCTCATATTTTCCTGTCTACCTACCATGAGCCTGTATTATTATTATTGTGATAGAAAAAATATGACTCTTTGCCTGTCAGTCTGATTGCGTTAGGCCTGTGTGTGGGACCTAGAGTTCATGCCGACTTGCTTAGCAATCTCATTCATTCATTCATCCACCCATTCATTCAAAACGATGCTAATTACAGATATTTTTAGAGCTGATCACATTGAATCACGGAGTCAGGTTACAAGTATCGGTGAGGCAGATCTCAGATTGTTAAGGGATGCTCCTGGTCTCGAGTTAGTCACATGCTCAGGTGTCGCTCAGCGGCTCAGGGGTCATCTCACCACTTATCATTCTGGAGCAAACACCGGGTTTATCCACCCCCGCCCTGGGAAGCCCACAGCTTCTGCCAGAGTTGGGTTAGCAGGCAGGTTTGCTGTGCCTGCATGTCCTGTTATCCGACATCTATGTACTCTGAGAAGATGATTCCCTTCCCATGGGCCAGGCGCAGTGGCTCACACCTGTAATCCCAGCCCTTGGGAGGCTGAGGCAGGTGGATTGCCTGAGCTTTCAAGTTGGACACCAGCCTGAGCCAGAGCGAGACCCCATCTTTAAAAAATAGCCAGGCATTGTGGCAGGTGCCTGTAGTCCCAGCAACTTGGGAGGCTGAGGCAAGAGAATCGCCTAAACTCAAGAGTCTCAGGTTGCTGTGAGCTGTGATACCACAGCACTCTACCAAGGGCGACAACGTGAAAAAAAGTAAAAAGCCTTCCCACCTTGGCTCCTGTGGTCTCAGTGCCTCCGTTGAGCAGTGGAAAGCACACTTGTGACCGTGTGGCCGAGGGCAGATGAGCTCCTTGCCCTGGCCCCCCTCCTGCTGCATTCCTGGGCCTCCACTCCTGTCCTCTGATGATCCCCGTGAATGGCAACACCCCACAGCTGCAGAAAAGCCCAGTTGTCCACTTCAGGGCCACTTGCTGGAGTGATAGATCTTACCGTCTGAGTGATAGATCTTTCAGCCTTTCCCCAGGCCCCATTCTTTCTTCTAGTTGCTGTGGGTCTCTCAGCACAGACAGGAACAATTAAGTGATCAATGATCAGAAAGCTTTAAGTAAAGAATACAGGATTGGGACAAACAGCTCAAAAGCAGCACAGCACAGCTGAGGTCAGGCTTTTGTGGATGTAGCTGTCATCTGCCGCTCCTCCCTGGAGGGAAACCAGGTTGCTAGGGCTCAAATTCCAGCTTCTGCTCTCACTAGCTGTGTGACCGTGGACCAATAACTTAAACTCTCTGTGCCCCAGTTTCTCCACCAGTAAAATAGGGAAGATAATAAAGCTCTAACAAGCTTTAGTTATTATTATCTTTAGCTAATAAATGAGTATGGAACGTACCAGGCAATGTGTCGGACACTTTAAACAGATGGTCCCTGATCTTTATAACTCTGGAACCAGGTAGATACTATATTGTCGCAGAAATTGGAAGACAATCTCAGAGAGATTAAATAACCTGCTGGGGGAGAAGAGGTCACTGGGGCTGGGGGAGTTTCCCAGGCAGTTATCCTCACAGGTAGCGACTGTCCCCCCGGCAAGCCTATCACTGCTTGGTCAACTCCTTTCCAGGAGCAGAAGGGTGGGGCACACACAGGGACAAAGGAGGGACTCACCAAGGGCCCTCTGCCCTCAAACACTGCCCCAAAGCCTGCACGCAGGGATACAGTGGTTCCCACAGCAGCAAACCCTTCAAGGCCAGACAGCCACCCTCACCCCTAGGGAAAGTAACACCCCACATTGTTAGCATTTTATAGCACCCCCCACACACATTGATATCGGGTCCTGAGGGGCAGGAAGGGGACCTGCAGGGCAACCCTGTCCTCGCCTGGGGCCTGAGCTCCCCACCTTCTCTTACCTGTCATAACTCAAGTCCCCTCTCAGCCAGGCCTCCTGGGGCCCCAAGATTAAAGGCATATGCCCTGCCTTGCTCCTAAGAATTTTCACTTCCACACAACCTACAAGTTGGGCTTGTTACCTCCATTATGGTATTGTCTTCCTCTAAGAAGTTTCTGTCTGTTGTCACTGACGGTCTCCTGACCTGCAGCCAGCCTGGCAGGGCAGCAGGGGCTGCGTTATGTGGGGAAAGAATGAGGGAACGAACGGCGCTGCACACATGGGCACGGACCCACAGCCTCACATGCAGACCCGACGCGTGGGGACTGAGGACACTTGGGATGTGATGGCATTTAGCTCTCTGCATAGCCTGGGAATTGCTGCCTCTAGATTCCTAAAGTTCCCTCTCGTCACCAAGGCTGGGACCACCCACATCTGCAGCCACGGAGTTCCTGTGACCCCCCCTCGTCGGGGCCTCACACCAGCCCTGAGCCATCATCCACCCTCTCCATACGCACTGCCACCCATACGTCCTCGTGCGTCCACCTTGTGTGCGCGCCCCTCAATGCCCACCCTCACGTGGCTGCCCTCGCACGCACCCTCCCAGGAGTCACAGCTCTCAGCAGCAAACTCCACTCCCGATGGTTCTCCGTGCTCCCACACGAGCCCACCTGCCCCACACTGAAAACATCCCCTCGGCTTCCTGTGACTATGCCCTCTCATGTGCAGGAAACAGCAGGTGACAAGAGGCACTCATTCTGAGAGCTTGGCGGCTGCTGCAGGCACCAGGCAGCTCCAGAATTTCCATCCTGTTCACTGTGAGGAAACCTAAGCAGCCAGTCGGGCCCTGTCCTGCGAAGTTCACTGTGAAGCTAGGAAACCCACAACAGAAGCCCCAGGGAACAGCTGCCTGGCAAGACAGGGCACCGTGCCACCAGGACAGCCCACAGCACATGGCCCCCAGGGGCAGCCAGGATGGGAGGGCCCCTCCTGCACAAGCAACTCACCCCTGCGGGGGCAAGTGTGTGCAGTCAGGGAGCTCTTGTCTACACTACCCATCTTCTAGAAAAGTGGATTCAGGAGAGGTAACCTTGAACCACTCCAATGAGTGGCAGCTAGGACTAGAACCCAGCTTGTCACCCAACTCATTTTTTATTTTTTATTTTTTTTAATAATTTTATTAAATCGTAATTGTGTACATTGGTGCAATCATAGGGCAGAATGTGCTTCATATACAATCAGAAACATTTTGATCGTACTGTGAGAGATAGCCCTCATAGCATTTTCTTAATCACTATATAAA
>CAUYRH010166140.1:0-10225 GCA_963574655.1 Perodicticus potto | reverse complement strand
AAAAAATGGCCGGGTGTTGTGGTGGGCGCCTGTAGTCCCAGCTACTTGGGAGGCGGAGGCAGGAGACTCGCTTGAGCCCAGGAATTGGAGGTTGCTGTGAGCTGTGATGCCACAGCACTCTAACCAGGGTGACAGCTTGTGGCTCTGTCTCAAAAAAAAAAAAAAAAATAGTAGCACTCTTCAAGGCTGAGACAGGTGGACTGCTTGAACTTAGGAGTTTGAGATCAGCCTGAGCAAGAGCAAGCCCAGGACTCTAATAAAAATAGAGAAATTAGCCTGGTGTCATGGTGGACACCTGTAGTCCAAGCTACTCAGGAGGCTGAGGCAGGAGGATCACTTGAGGTTGCTGTGAGCTAGGCTGATGCCTCATCTGGGCAACAGAGCAAGACTGTCTCTAAAAACAAAAGACAGGGTCTCACTCTGTTATCCAGGCTAGTCTTGAACTCTTAGTCTTAAGCAAGTATCCTGCCTCAGCTTCCCAAAGTGCTAGGATTACAGGCCAGAGCTACTGCATCCAGCCTTACATCTATACATTTTTAACTGTTTTCATTTTAAGCCATATGGTATGTAATAACTATTAAAAAATTCAAATTAAATAAATACACTTCCTAAATATATTAAAATACAGTCATACAAATTAAGATTTGGAGCACTTTGTAAATCTGAAAAAGAATAAGCTACATATTCGAATATAGAAAAATCTCAAAATACATTGTTAGGTGAGAAAAGAGAGATACAGCATATTTCATTATGTAACTATTTACATATAGTAAAATTTGCATAAGTACATATTTTTGAATATGCAAAGAACATTTCTGAAAGGGTTTTATGAGGATAGACTGAATTATGTTGTAGTAACATCTTAAACTTGAAAACTCAGTTCCTGACCACAGCAAAGGATTGTATTTCTTGTGCAGGCACATGTTCACGGAAAGATGGGCAATTCTTCAGGCAGTTGTTCTCCATGTGGTGACTCAGGGATCCAGGTTGTTTCCAACTTGTGGCTCCACCATCAAAATGTATGGCCTCCATAATTTTTTTTTTTCTTTTTTTGAGACAGAGTCTCACTCTGTTGCCCAGGCTAGAGTGTCCTGGTGTCAGCCTAGCTCATAGCAACCTCAGATTCCTGGGCTCAAGTGGTCCTCCTACCTCAGCCTTCCCACTGACTGGGCCTACAGGTGCCTGCCACAATGCCCAGCTAGTTTTTCTGTTGTTAGTAGAAACATGGTCTCACTCTTGTTCAGGCTGGTCTTGAACTCGTGGCTCAAGCAATCCACCTACTTCAGTCTCCCAGAAGGAGGGATTACAGGTGTGAGCCCCTGTGCCTGGCCAACTTCCATAATTGTTATAGCAAAGGAACAGATAGCTGAAGAATCAGATTCCGAATGCTTTGGTCCAAGAAGGCACAGATCACTTCTGCTCATAACCCTTGAACCAGAGCTAGCATCATGGTCCCAGCCTCGCTACAAAGCAGAGCAGAAAATATTGTCATCCTTCATGCTCAGAAAAACAAAAAGAAAATGAATGAGGTTCAGTGTAGCATTGTTTCTGTCACAGGACACAAAAATAGGAGGAAGGAGTCTGAGGATCTGATGTGAGGAGATAATTTTTCACTGTACTATGTATGCACTATATTATCTGGGATTTTTAAACCATTGGTTTGTGTATACTTTTTCAGTTAAATAATTTATGAGTTTGGCTCGGCGCCTGTGGCTCAATGGGCTAAGGCGCCAGCCACGTACACCTGAGCTAGCGGGTTCGAATCCAGCCCGGGCCGGCCAAAAAACAATGACGGCTACAACCAAAAAATGGCCAGGCGTTGTGGTGGGCGCCTGTAGTCCCTGCTACTTGGGAGGTGGAGGCAAGAGACTCGCTTGAGCCCAGGAATTAGAGGTTCCTGTGAGCTGTGATGCCACGGCACTCTATCCAGTGTGACAACTTGAGGCTCTGTCTCAAAAAAAAAAAAAATTATTAGTTTAACATCAGTGGATGCTAAAACTAGTGGGTGAGAATTTTGTGAGGAAGAGGGTAAAGTCTCACAATAGTTTCCCACAAGGGTTTGGTGCCTGTAGCTCAGCAGCTAGGGTGCCAGCCACATACATCAGGGCTGGCGTGTTCGAACCTGGCCGAGGCCTGCCAAACAACAAAGGCAACTACAACCAAAAAATAGCCAGGCGTTGTGGTGGGCACCTGTAGTCCCAGCTACTTGGGAGGCTGAGGCAAGAGAATCGCTTAAGCCCAAGAGTTTGAGGTTGCTGTGAGCTGTGATGCCGCTGCTCTCTACCAAGGGCAACACAATGAGATTGTGTCTCAAAAAAAAAAAAAAAGTTCCCCACAACATAATAATAATAATTTTCTTTTTTTGAGACAGAGTCTCATTATGTTGCCCTCAGTAGAGTGCTGTGGCATCACAGTTCACAACAATCTCAAACTCTTGGACTTAACTGATTCTCTTGCCTCAACCTCCCAAGTAGCTGGGACTACAGGCACCCATCACAGTGCCCGGCTATTTTCTTTTTGCAGTTGTCATTGTTGTTTAGCTGGCCCAGGTTGGGTTTGAACCCGCCAGCCTCAGTGCATGTGGCTGGCGCCCTAACCACTGTGCTATGGGCGCCAAGCCAGATTTGGAACTCTTGAGCTCAAGTAGTCCACCTGTCTTGGCCTCCTACAGTGCTAGGATTACAGGCGTGAGCCACTCCACCTAGCCTAGGGATAAAATTTCATCATGTCTGCAACGTATTCTCAAATGGTTCGGGAAAAATAATTTTATTTGTAGGGTGGTGCCTGTGGTTCAATGGGTAGGGCACTGGCCCCCTATACCAAAGGTGGCGGATTCGAACCCGGCTCCAGCCAGCTAAAACAGCAGTGGCAACTGCAACAAATAGCGGTTGTTGTGGCGGGTGCCTGTAGTCCCAGCTACTCAGGAGGCTGAGGCAAGAGAATCACCTAAGCCCAAGAGCCTGGAGATTGGTGTGAGCTGTGACGCCACAGCACTCTACAGAGGGCGACAGAGTGATACTCTGTGTCTAAAAAAATAAATAAATAAATAAAAGAATTTTATTTATAAAATACATATGTGTGTGTGTATAGATGGGTATGTATATGTTGTGAGGGAGAGAGAGGTTCTACTAGTGAGGTGCTTTCAGTTGAAAGGGATAGAAACTTCGATTCAAACTGGCTTCAATCAAAAGAAACTGTTGACCAACTTGGCAGTGCCTGTGGCTCAAGGCGTAGGGCGCTGGTCCCATATACTGGGAGTGGTGGGTTCAAGCCCCCCCCCGGCCAAAACTGCAAAAAAAAAAAAAAAACAAAAAAAAAAAGGAGCTGTTGACCAACAGAAGGCTGTTCTTTAGGTGTAGTCTGATCACTGGCATGGCACATCATCATGGCCTTCTTTCTTTCAGACAAATCCCTGTGTTTTCCTGTCGTCTGTGTGAGATTTGCCCCCGGGTCTGATAATATCTGGTGTGAGAAATGGGCCACATCTCCCTATTCTCTTTGGCAGGAGCAAGGATGACTTTCCCAGGACACTCTCACATCCTGTTAGTCAGAATTGGGTCTATGTTCGTGGCAAGAGGAATGTGAAGTCGTGATTGGACTATGCAGTCAGGATGTGTC
Organism: Perodicticus potto; assembly: GCA_963574655.1. Taxonomy (NCBI): domain Eukaryota; kingdom Metazoa; phylum Chordata; class Mammalia; order Primates; family Lorisidae; genus Perodicticus; species Perodicticus potto. Next base: position 6,607 of record CAUYRH010166140.1, on the reverse strand, counting down.
TGGGGGTGGACTGCTTCCTCGGAAGCACAGGATGAAGGAGAGGTGGGTGGCCACCTGAACAAAACCAGGGCTCTGGAGGGAAAGAGGAGGAATGCCTGACACAGTGGTGACAATTGCTCTTTCCACACTGCTGATACTGGTGCCACACCGGTAGGGCAGCTAAAAATGCCATGCTATGGGAGAACTGCTCAGAATAGTTTAAGGGTGTAATGCAGAGAAGGGAGCAGGGATCCAAGGCTGGGGAGCCCGGCAGGCACATGATCACGTTTCATGGTGGCAAGTGTGGACTTCATCCAGTAGGTTGATGAGTACCACTGGTGTTTCACAGCTCAATCTTAGGTGGCTCACAGATGAATATTTTTACTTCAATGGATACATGTTACTTCATGTATGTATTTTATTTATTTATTTTTATTTTATTTTATTTTATTTATTTATTTTGCGGGTTTTTGGCTGAGGCTGGGTTTGAACCCGCCACCTCCAACACATGGGGCCGGCGCCCTACTCCTTTGAGCTACAGGTGCCACCCTATTTTTCTTATTTTTATTTATTTATTTATTTTTTGAGACAGAGTCTTGCTATGTTACCCTTAGTAGAGTGCCATAATGTCACAGCTCACAGCAACCTCAAACTCCCGGGCTTAAGCGATTCTCTTGACTCAGCCTCCCACGTAGCTGGGACTACAGGTACCCACCACAATGCCTTGGTTGGCTATTTTTTTTGTTGCAGTTATTGTTGTTGTTTAGCTGGCTCGGGCTGGGTTTGAACCCATAAGCCTAGGTGCATGTGGCTGGTGCTGTGACCACAGTGCTACAGGCGCCGAGCCATATGTGTGTATTTTAAAAATAGTAGTAAGCAGAACACAAAAGCACTAACCATAAGGAAAGAGATTGGTAGTTTGAATGCATTAAAATGTAGAAATAGGCCAGGTAAGGTGGCTTGTCCCTAAAATCCTAGCATTCTGGGAGGCTGAGGTGGGCAGATTCCTTGAACTCAGGAAATGCAAGAGCTAGATCCTGTCTCTATTAAAACTAGAAAAATTAAGCAGGCACAGTGGCTCAAGAGTTCAAGACCAGCCTGAGGGCCAGGTGCGGTGGCTCACGCTTGTAATCCCAGCACTTGGGAGGCCAAGGGCAGTGGATTGGCTGAGCTCACGGGTTTGAGACCAGCCTGAACCACAATGAGACCTCATCTCTAAAAATAGCCTGGCATTGTGGCAGGTACCTGTAGTCCCAGCTACTTGGGAGGCTGAGGCAAGAGAATCACTTGAGCCCAAAAGTCTGAGATTGCAGTGAACTATGATGCCATCGCACTCTACCAAGGGCGACAAAGTGAGACTCTTGTCTCAAAAAACAGAACAAAACAAAAACAAAAACAAAGAGGGGTGGCCCCTATGGCTCAAAGGAGTAGGGCGCTGGCCCCATATACTGGGGGTGGCAGGTTGAAGCCCGAACCCGGCTAAAAACTGCAAAAAAGAAAAAACAAACAAACAAACACAGGCAAGCCACAGAGAGAATTTATTCAAATACATAAATTCAGCCTCTTATCAATAATATATACACACACACATACATACATAAGTATTCATGTGGAAGATGGGAGAAGACGCTGTGTGCAACTTGTAGCAAGCCCCAGAAAGAGTCCTCTGGTTCTGGAGCAAGGCCATGCCATCTGGAGTGGAGAATCACTATTCAAAAATATATATATCGTAGAATATAAATACTCAGTACTATATATCAAAAAGAAAAAAACAGGCAACTAAATGAAGGGCAAAAACCATGAGCAAGCACTTCACAGAAAAGGATATCCAATTGACTGATAAACATGAAAAGCTTTTAAACTTCATTAGTCATCAGGGAAATACAAATTAAAACACAATGAGATCACCACTCTATTCCAGTGAGAATGACCAGAATTAAAATAACCAAGGATATCAAGCACTGGGCGGGTGTCCGTAGTCCCAGCTCCTTGGGAGGTGTAGGCAGGAGTATCATTCTCTTGAACCTGGGAGTTTCAAGTCGCTGTGAACTGTGATGACACGCTACACTCTAGCCTAGGTGACAGAACAAGAGCCTGTCTCAAAACAAACAAACAAAAAACCCAAATAAACAAAAAAGAATAAACTATTGCTACATGTGATAAGATAGATGAATTTTTTTTTTTTAAACAAGTTAAATACACTTAAAAAAAATTTTTTTTTGAGACACAGTCTTACCATGTCACACTAGGCAGAGTGCCATGGCATTATAGCTTATAGTAACCTCAAACTCCCGGGTTCAAGCAATTTTCCTGCCTCAGCCTCCCCAGTAGCTGGCACTATAGGCACATGTCACGATACCTGGATAATTTTTTTTTTTTCTATTTTTAGTAGAGACTGGAGGGGGTGTCTCCCTCTTGGTCAGGCTGGTCTCAAATTCCTGAGCTCAGGTGATCCATACACTTCAGCCTTCCAGAGGGCTAGAATTACAGGCTTGAGCCACCATACCCAGACCAAATACAAATTTTCTCTTTTTTGTAGAGACAGAGTCTCACTTTATCACCCTCAGTAGAGTGCCGTGGCCTCACACAGCTCACAGCAACCTCCATCTCCTGGGCTTAGGTGATTCTCTTGCTTCAGCCTCCTGAGTAGCTGGGACTACAGGCACCCGCCACAACGCCCGGCTATTTTTTGTTTTGCAGTTCGGCTGGGGTCAGGTTTAAACCCGCCACCCTCGGTATATGGGGCCGGCGCCCTACTGGCTGAGCCATAGGCGCCTCCCTAAATACAAATTTTTAGTTATGAATAAACCACATTCATCACACTAATATGGCAAGTTGACACTAGATTTTCTTTTTCTTTTTTTTTTTTTTTTGTAGAGACAGTGTCTCTCTTTATCGCCCTAGGTTGAGTGCCATGGCGTCACCCAGCTCACAGCAACCTCCAACTCCTGGGCTTAGGCAATTCTCTTGCCTCAGCCTCCCAAGTAGCTGGGACTACAGGCGCCTGCCACAACACCCAGACACGAGATTTTCTTGAATCATCTACAACCATAAAACAGCCGGGTGTTGTGGCAGGCACCTGTAGTGCTAGCTACTTGGGAGGCTGAGGCAAGAGAATCGCTTAGCCCAGGAGATGGAGGTTGCTGTGAGATGTGACGCCATGGCACTCTACTCAGGGCGACAGCATTGAGGCTCAGAATGTCTCAAAAAGAAAAAAGAAAAGAGAATGCTATCCTGGCTCAGTGCCTGTGGCTCAACGGGCTAAGGCGCCAGCCACATACACCTGAGCTGGTGGGTTCGAATCCAGCCCGGGCCCACCAAACAACAATGACGACTGCAACCAAAAAATGGCCGGGCGTTGTGGCAGGCTCCTGTGGTCCCAGCTACTTGGGAGGCGGAGGCAGGAGACTCACTTGAGCCCAGGAATTGGAGGTTGCTGTGAGCTGTGATGCCACTCTATCCAGGGTGACAGCTTGAGACTCTGTCTAAAAAAAAAAAAAAAAAAAAATGCTCTCCTGACTGCTAAATAACCTTAAACTCCTAACATTGCAATGGTAGGTTGAAATATTATTGATAGTTGCTGTTTTGCCAAGCCACCTCGAGCACATGGCGTCAATTTAACTGTCTGCACTTGAAAGATAACACACTGAAAGCGACACACTGCCGCTGCCATGAAACAGAAGCCACACGTGCATATAAATAGCTGTGTTTATTTTATGTGATATTGTGTTGTTGTTGTCTACAAAGTTCATGCTCAAAACCATACAATTGAATTCCACCAAAAAATCACAAAAGTGGGCAGTGCATGTGGCTCATCAAGTAGGGCTCTGGCCCCATATACCGAAGGTGGTGAGTTCAAACCCTGCCCCGGCCGAACTGCAAAACAGAAAAATAGCCGGGCGTTGTGGTGGGCAGCTATAGTCCCAGCTACTTCAGAGGCTGAGGCAAGAGAATCGCCTAAGCCCAGGGGTTGGAGGTTGCTGTGAGCTGTGTGATGCCACGGCTCTCTACTGAGGGTGATAAAGTGAGACTCTGTCTCTCCAAAAAAAATCACAAAAGAATTTCATAATGTTTTAAGTAACTTTATGATTTTGTGTTGTGCCACGTTCACGGGTTGGACTCCTCTCCTCTAGAGTGACCTGCTGACTGACTGAGGCTTGGTTGAGTCTCTTGCACAGGGTGACTCTGCCCAACACTATTTTCTCCCCCTACCATTCACAAATGTAGTCCCTAATAAGCATTTTGCATCCCACACTCTGTCTCAGCTTCTCTTTCTTGAGAACCTGGCCTTCAACAGCTGTTACCAGATGAGGATGAAAAAGCAGAATAAAAGGCGGGGTTTCAGTACTGGATCACCACCCATCTGACAATAAGGACCCCGCTATTGGAGGTAGGCAGAGAACAGATAACCAGCGGCAAATTTGCAGAGGGTACTAACAGAACGGGTTACTCTAGTGGGCACAGTGTACCAGGCGTGTAATATACATGGAGGGAGTAGCAGTTAAAAGGATGATGGAATCGAAGGCTTATTGCTAAACTCCATGGATGTGCTACAGGATAACAGACAGCTTAAGGCCAGTAATGGGCGATTGAAAGCCAGGTTATGAAAAGCAGGGAGCTTTTTCAGTTCAGACAAAGAAGCCCACATCTCCTGTAGTGAAAGGGTTGAGGAAACCATGGACTTAATAGCCTGAGCAACTGACTTCAAAGACAATTAATGTCCAAATAAAGGAGACTCTTATGCTAAAGTCCAACCCTGGTAGAAAAAACCTAGGACCCTGAAACATGGAATGGAGATATCAGAATGGATGCTTCTGAAGATTTGGACTGCACAAATTTCTCTGTGTCTTCTGAGCATGCTGAAGTGGCCCGCTCCTCCTAGGAAGAGTGAACGCCCCTTCCTGCTGGGAGACAATGCAATGTCAAGGAGCATGCAGTGCACTAGGAGCAGCAGGCACTCACTTAGGCTCTGCCCCATACCCCTTCTAGCCTACAGTAGGTTAGCTGCAACATAACCTAGCTGGGGAAGTGCTGGGCCTGATAAGGGAGGAAAAGGACTACATCTACAGAAGCATCATGACCCAGCCAGCATGTTGTGGGAGAAGCCAGGGAGATACATATGGAACTGGATTCTGAGAGCACCTGATGAAGAAAGGAGTGTAACAGGGAAGGTTTTATTGACTTAGGGCCCTCTCTCAAGGTACATTGCACATCTTGGCAAGGACTCTACTTGCCAAGAGATGGACCACTAGGGTGGATCCCAGAAGCATGGAAAAAGTGATGACCCATGCCAAATAAAGCTTAAATGCCAGAATTTCTATGGCAGATGATGACAGTGGGATTAAAAGACTCAGGAATGGAATCATTCAGAAAATTCATGAAACAAGGAGTTTTTTGCTTTTTTTTTTTGACCAGGGCTGGATTTGAACCCACCACCTCCGGCACATGGGGCCAGTGCCCTACTCCGTTGAGCCACAGGCACCACCCAAGGAGTTGGGTTTTTTGAAAAAATAAATACAATAGATAAACCTTTGGCAAGACTAACTAGAAACAGAAAAGTAAAATCTCTAGTAACCTCAATCAGAAATGATTAAGGGGAAATAACAACTAATGCCACAGATATATAAGAGATCATCTCTGAATACTATCAGAAACTCTATGCCCAGAAATTTGACAATGTGAAGGAAATGGATCAATATTTGGAATCACACCCTCTCCCTAGACTTAGCCAGGAAGAAATAGATCTCCTGAACAGACCAGTTTCAAGCACTGAGATTACAGAAACAATAAAAAATCTTCCAACCAAAAAATGCCCTGGTCCGGGTGGCTTCACACCAGAATTCTATCAAACCTTCAAGGAAGAGCTTATTCCCATACTGCAGAAATTATTCCAAAAAATTGAGGAGGACGGAATCTTCCCCAACACATTCTACGAAGCAAACATGACCCTGATACCAAAACCAGGAAAAGATCCAACTAAAAAGGAGAATTTCAGACCAATTTCACTCATGAATATAGATGCAAAAATTCTCAACAAAATCCTAGCCAATAGATTACAGCTTATCCTTAAAAAAGTCATACATCTGGCTCGGCATCTGTGGCTCAACAGGCAAAGGCGCCAGCCATGTACACCTGAACTGGTGGGTTTGAATCCAGCCCTGGCCCGCCAAACAACAATGACGGCTGCAACCAAAAAATGGTCTAGCGTAGTGGCGGGTGCCTGTAGTCCCAGTTACTTGGGAGGCAGAGGCAGGAGACTTACTTGAGCCCAGGAATTGGAGGTTGCTGTGAGCTGTGATGCCACAGCACTCTAACCAGGGTAACAGCTTGAGGCTCTGTCTCAAAAAAAAACAAAGTCATACATCATGATCAAGTAGGTTTCATCCCAGGGATGCAAGGCTGGTTTAACATACGCAAGTCCATAAACATTATCCACCATATTAGCAGAAGAAAAAACAAAGATCATATGATCCTCTCAATAGATGCAGAAAAAGCATTTGATAAAACCCAGCATCCTTTTCTAATTAGAACACTGAAGAGTATAAGCATAGGTGGCACATTTCTGAAACTGATGAAAGCTATCTATGACAAACCCACAGCTAATATTTTACTGAATGGAGTAAAACTT
>CAUYRH010166139.1:0-57787 GCA_963574655.1 Perodicticus potto | reverse complement strand
AGCTACTTGGGAGGCAGAGGCAAGAGACTCGCTTGAGCCCAGGAATTAGAGGTTGCTGTGAGCTGTGATGCCACAGCACTTTATCCAGGGCGACAGCTTGAGGCTCTGTCTAAAAAAAAATAAAAAGAAAGAAAATTGTCAGAATCAAATGGCATCATTTGTTTTAAAAAACAAAAAAACAATGAAAAACAAAGAAGGCTATACACAGAGGTTCCCACCCTACTATGCCTGACAACAAAACTATCACAAAAGACTGCAGAAACCACAAGTTTGCACAAAAACCATTGCAGCCTTCTCAAAAAATACTTTGGGGGGTATGTCTGCCCAGCAATGACCTGTCCAGCACCAGGTTGGTATCACCCTTGTCGTTGAATCTTGCAGCCAAGGATAATCATTTCAAAAGTTACATAATCCTCCGTGTGTTTCCTTTAATAACCTTTGTCTTCCTTCGCCTCCCTGAACACGCACAGCACCTACTTTGGTGACAGCCCCATGCTCTGGCCTACTCTTAAATGTCTTTCTTTTACAGAGTCTCTATTATTTGGGTTCACAGTACAATCAAAGTCTAACTAAAAAGGTAACTTTCCGAACATGTATATTAATAGAACACATTTCTCAACAATTAGAGAACATACTTTTCCCCCCAGAACAGGCAGGAACAGTGATAATAACCATGTCACTGAATTGAACCCATTTTTCATAAGCCCTTAAAAGGAAAAATGTAAAAACAAATGTGACTCATTTATCCAAAAGAGGTTATAAAAATTCACCTGAAATGCATAAAAATATGTACAAAATACACTGATAAGTAAAATAAAATAAGCCAGACACCAAACACATCTGCACTGCTGCAGATGGTGCCTGGGAAGCAGCGGGCACCGGGCAGCTGGCAAGCCGTGCACAAGCTGCTGGCACAGGAAGCCAGAGCAGCCCATGTTAGGATGCTTCCACCAGCCGAAAACCATCTATTTGTGATTTTATTCAACAAAGAAAAATGCGTGAATGCTGCGCGCAGACATTGAACACCACTGAGGTCCGCCCTGTGGCATCAAGGCTGTCCTGAGGGTGAAGGCAGGGAGCCCCCCAAGTTCAGACACTCACAGTATCTGGGCCGCATCAGAGCAGGGCTGCCTGGGGGTGCAAATCTGGCCAGGTGTAGGCCCAGTGGCTAACACCTGTAGTCCCAACTACTCTGGAGGCTGAGGCAGGAGGATTGCTTGAGCCCAGGAGTTTGAGGCTGCTGTGAGCTATAACGCCACAGCACTCTACCCAGGGTAGCAGAGTCAGGCTCTATGTCAAAAAATTTGCTGTTTAGACTACACTTTTAAAAATAGTTTTTAACATACCATTTTAAAAATGAGAAAGCACAGGCTCCTTGGTTGATGATAAATAAAGCAAACCTTTTATCATCTATTATACTTGGAATATAAAACCGTCAAACTCCCAGCAGAGGAGCAGGGGATGGTGATCACCTTTGGCTGAGGGCTGGGAATGGCGGAGGCTGGGAGATGCTGACCAAAGGATAGGAAATCCCGGCTGGACACACAAGCACCAGTTCACAGCTTCTGTGCCACAACATGGTGACTGTAGTTAGTAACACGTTGTGTGCTTAAAAATCGCTAAGAGTAAGGTTTTTTTTTTTTTGAGACAGAGCCTCAAGCATCGCCCTGGGTAGAGTGCTATGGCATCATAGCTCACAGCAACCTCTAATTCCTGGGCTCAAGCGAGTCTCCTGCCTCCACCTCCCAAGTAGCTGGAACTACAGGCGCCCACCACAACGCCCAGGCCATTTTTTGGTTGCAGCCGTCATTGTTGTTTGGCAGGCCTGGGCTGGATTCAAACCCACCAGCTCAGGTGTACATGGCTGGCGCCTTAGCCTGTTGAGCCACAGGCGCCGAGCCAAAAATTACTAAGAGTAAGTTTTAAGTGTCCTCACCACAAACAGAAAGTAAGCATGGGAGTCAGCACCTTTGCTAATTAGTTCAATTTAGCCACTCCATCATATGTATGTACATATGTATATAAAATATCAAAACATCATATCGTACACCACAGATATCTATGATTTTTGTCTATAAAAAATAATTTTATTATTTTAATTAAAGAATTATTTTGTTATTTTATTATTTATTTATTACTTTATTAAAGAATTAAGAGAGAACTTTCCATAACTAACAAAACATAAAATGAACATGAAAAAACGAGCTATGCGGCTCGGTGCCTGTGGCTCAGCGGGCTAAGGCGCCAGCCACGTACACCAGAGCTGGCAGGTTCGAATCCAGCCCTGCCAAACAACAATGACGGCTGCAACCAAAGAACAATGACGGCTGCAACCAAAAAATGGCCGGGCATTGTGGCGGGAGCCTGTGGTCCCAGCTGCTTGGGAGGCGGAGGCAGGAGACTCGCTTGAGCTCAAGAGTTGGAGATTGCTGTGAGCTGTGATGCCACCGCACTCTATCCAGGGTGACAGCTTGAGGCTCTGTCTCAAAAAAAAAAAAAAGAGTTTAAGCCCTTGGTGTGGTCCCACCTAATGGTCACAATTGCCACAGGGACTTTACCTAACAGATACAAACATTACTACTCATCTGTACCTTCATATTAATCTGACATTTAAAGAGTTCAAGCCTGAAATGAAGCTAGATCCCGTTTAAGCAGGAGCCGCTCACACAGTGCCACCTGGTGGCCGCGTTAACGCGCTCCGAGCGCCTGGGGACAGGCGACCCACATCCCTGAGAGCAGCACCCAGGTCTGTGTGTCCCCCTAAGACCGCTGGATGCAGAATCCTTGCATCTTCCGGAATAAACACTGTTATTGAAAAACCAAATACGTGGAATTAAAACATTCTGGATCGTGCTCTCAGAAAAATACCAGGCCCAGACCGTTCATCACCGCGGTCCACAGAGCACTCAGGAAACACCGTGCCTGCAACGCGCTAACTGTTCGGGCGAGTCCTCCAGCTCCTGCACGAGGCTGACCGATGACAGGCAAGCTGCTGCCAGGCCTGCTGCTCCCATCCTGCCACCATGTCCCCATTTGCTGTCAGGAGCAAGACCCGGTCCGGTTCTCACCAACGACCACAGTGAGCGAGTCCCCGTCCTCTGCCCCGAACCACTTCCTGTCCTTGCCCTCTGTGGCATTCTCCTATGTCCAGCGCGACCAGCCCCAACAAGGGCGCCCCCTCCTGGAGGAAGGACACGCAACACCCCAAAAGATGCCCTGCTGCCCGCTTTTGGTGTCATGGAAATGATGTGGATTCAATAGTGATGACGGACGCAAAATCACTAATTTGTCCATTTTAAAGGTTCGATTTTTATCATATGTGCATGTGTTATATCGCTAAAATAAAATAGAATAAAACAAAACAACATTTCTCTGCAGGATCCTCTTTTCCTGCCATTGTTGGTGCTCTCTGTGCCCTGCTGTGCTGCTCTCTCCAGCCTCTCACTGCCCCCCTTCCTGTCCTTTGCTACCCCCTCCTCGGATCCCATGGTCCTCCACTTAGAAGTCACCCTCGAGAACCTTCTCTCCTGCCCTCTGACGGGCTGTGTGTCCCCCTTGCACACTGGGTGTCTGAGCACAGAAACATCCACCCACGTTGTAGCTGTTTACGTCTGTGCATCCCTGAACACACAAGCCCTTCGGAGCCATGTCCAGCACGCTCACCAGGGTGTCGTCCTAGCACGTCACACAACACCAGGAACTCCATCAACACCTGCTCACTGTCACAGGTCCTTGGTCTTCTCTTTCAAAGAAGGTGAGATAGTTATTTTTCACCTCACAAATGAGAACACTAAAGCAGGAACAAATGCAAAGAATCTTCCAGGTCCTGGCTGAGGCAGGTGGATTACCTGAGCTCACACGTTCAAGACCAGCCTGAGCTAGAGCAAGACCCCGTCTCTAAAAAATAACCGGGCATTGTGGCAGGTGCCTATAGTCCCAGGTACTTGGGAGGCTGAGGCCAGGGGACCACTTGAGCCCAAGAGTTTGAGGTTGCTGTGAGCTTTGACACCACGGCACTCTACTGAGGGCAACATAATAAGACTCTGTCTCAAAAAAAAAAAGAATGTTTCAGGTCCCACAATACAGGGGCGGCCACCACTGGAGACTCAGACTTTTGACCACACAGCCCATCTTTGCCACGGGGCCAGGAGCGTCTCTAGATAGAGCTCCACAGTCAGCCCTTCCCAGTGCTGTCTGGCGGAGCTCACTGAAACAGTATGGTCTGGGAGAGGTGACAGACACACAGGTCCACTAAACAGATTGGAGAGACCAGGGACAGACCCCCTGCATATGGCCAGCTGAACACTGGCAAAGGTTCAAAAGCAGCTCAGTGGAGAGAGGATGGCCCTTCCAACAGCTTCGGAGCTTCTGGACGTCCACATGCGGACAGCACATTACTTGACCCAAACCTCACACCTTACTCAAGATTCATGCAAAATGGGCCACAGGTCCAAGTATGAAATAGTCAACTACACTACGTTCAGAAGAAACAGTCCTAACCTAGATCAGAGAGAGCGTTCACATTTATGCCACTGATAGCAGAATTTGTCAAAGGGAGAAGGCAGACAAACTGGGCCCCATCAACATGGGGCTTTGTTCTGTGGAAGACACTGTTAAGAGAAAGAGGGGAAGCTACAGACTTTGGGGGAAAGATATTCCAACCACAAATCTGATGAGGACTCACATCCAGAATATGTCAAAAGTTGTCCCCCAAAACCCAATCAAGAACAGTTACCCCAAATAAAAAGCAAGGGAAGTAGAGCAGCATCAACAGAGAAGAGGGCTTGACAGTGGCGAGCCGGTGGGCAGACGGGCATGGTGACTCCAGGACTCACACAGCCACGCACTGCCTGCCTCCGTGTCCTGGAGCAGAGGAGGACACAGCAGGCCCCTGAATGGCTCTGCATAGAGGATGGCGGCCACACCCACTCCGCACTTTTAGGCTGGAAGCCACGAGACCCAGCCTCTTCCTGCCTGCTCGCTGGGGACAGTTCTGCACCAACCCCCTGCACCCTCGTCTCATTCTTCCTCACAGAGATGGGGGTCAGATGCCAATGTGCCCACTGACAGGGGAGACATCGGGGTCAGAAGAGAGGCAACCAGCAATGACCCAAAAGTGACTTCTGGGCCATGCTCACACCCTGCCCTGCACCAAGTTGGACCCCAGCCCTGATCTCTGCAGCCTCCTGCCCTGGATACATCTGTGAGGATTCCGGACTCCCACAGGGTAGAGCTTGGCCCTGGAGGAGCCACCTCCTAGGACAGGGCCTCTGTGGTGAGCTGGAGGGGAGTCTGAACCTGTGTTGGAAGATGGGTCCCCACAGGTGGGGACCTCTTCAACTCAGACTTCAGGTGCGAACACGAATGGTGGCTATGGGATCCACCCAGGACATGGGGTCACAAGTCTGGGGGTGGACTGAGAAGCCTCTGGCCTCAGGTGGGCAGCCATGGGCCCTGAAGGTGGCTGAGGGATGGCCGGTGATGAGGATGGCAGTCTGCTTGGCCAGGCCTCAGGGTCAGTAACTCACCCTGCCGGCCCCGCCCCTGGCCCATCCTCCAGAGGCACAGCCCTCCCTTTGTCCAAGTATGTTCCAGGATGGAAGTGTCTCTGCGTGTTCTCTAGGACCAGGTCCCCAGAAATCACTGGTCCTCTCTGGGTGACCTAGGAAAACAAGCCCCTTCCTCTCCTGACATGCTCAGGAGTGTGGACTCTGCTGTCCCTTCAGCTGAAGATATGGTGGCCACAGAACAAAAGCTGCTTTGGGACCAAACAGATCATCTTTGCCCCCAAACAACACCCTTTTCTGCTTGGCTGATATCATTGAGGGGTGGGGAGTGTTACCACGTGAGGAGAATGGGACGGCCCAGTTTCTTACCTCCAATAAACTGGGGGGGTCTTCATGGTCCATGAACGATCCCAGGAGGCCAGTCTCTGTTCTCTGGGCCCTGACCCTGCTCTGCCCAGGGGCCCTGAATATGCCATCACTGCCCCATTACCCTGGGAAGGTGGGTGCCATCTGTCCTGCTAGGGCAGCTGTGTGCCTGCGTCAGGGGATTCTGGCACATCAAGCCTCCTCGTGCAGGTGGCCCTGTTCTCACCTCCTCTAGCAGGAGCTAACCCCGGTCAGGGCAGCAGTCTAGAGGTCCAGGGCTGGGGCCACCAGGTATGGTCCCTCTGTCCGGATGCATCAGTGGAATGAGCTCACCCGGCTCGAGTCTGGGAGGCCAGCAGAGTGGCCCAGGTGTTCTCTGGGGCTCTGGGGTGCAGCACATGTTTGGGTTGTGCTGTCCTGCAGGCTGGACATGAGGAAGATGTGGACACCCCATTGCCTGAGAGCCAGGGTTCACCCTGCAAGAGCAGAGGCAGGCATGTTGCTGCCCCCAGGAGGCCAGCCCTGCCCTCCACTCTGCCAGGGTCAGAAGGGCAGGGTGGGGCTGCCCAGGACCCTAGACCCCCTCACCCCGGCCCCTCTGGGTTGCAGGGATGCCATCCAGGGAGGACAGTGGACATGGAGCAGGAAGAGTTTCCATCTGTAGCTCACCAGTGGGCTCAGGACTCTGCAGTGAGTGCTCCCACCCCCATCCTCTAGTCTCAGGGCTGGGTTTGTTTGTAGAAAGGGCTCTCTGAGGTTCCCAGCGTCAGACCCCTCCTAGCACCCCTGCAGGGCCAACCCAAGGCTGAGGGGCCTGTGGAGGAAGCCAGGGAAAGTGGTGGGGACAGACATGGGACTGGGTGGTCTCCACACCTACAGGAGAGGAGGGAGTGACCCAGGAGCCTGCCTTGGCCCGGCCTGGGGACAGTTAGCCAAAGGGTCCTAACCCCTGGGTCCATGCTGGGAGGGGACCTGGGGCAGGCGGGGAGGACCCAAGCCTGGAGTCTGTCCTCACAGAAGACGGAGGGTGGGAGTTAAGGAGCTGTGGGTGACCAGGTGAGACAGGTGACTTGGCGCATCTGGAGGCTGCTGACCTGAGGTGTGGACAATGGCGCCAAAAAACAGTGGGTGGGGCCAGGCCTGGGACCCTACAGTGGGGGCCTCACCGAGCCCCCAACCTGGCACAGTCTTCACTTTTGCCCCCCAGCAGACCCTGGAGAAAGCAGGAAATGCCCCTGCTTTGTGGAGGAGGGGCTGAGCATAGAAATTTGGTGGATGCCCAGTGAAATGGGGGCCATGAGCACAGGTAGTGTTAGTGGGTACAACTCCACGTCACCAGGAGGAACATTTTCCCACTGGGCCTGATCCCAGGACTCTGTCCCTGTGGTTATTTTTTGTTGTTGTTGAGACAGAGTGAGTCTCACTTTATCGCCCTCAGTAGAATGCTATGGCATCACGGTTCATAGCAACCTCAAAATCTTGGGCTCAAGTGATTCTCTTGGCTCAGTCTCCCAAGTAGCTGGGACTATAGGCACCTGCCACAATGCCTGGCTGTTTTTTTGTTGTTTTTTTTTAGAGGTGGCATCTCGCTCTTGCTCAGGCTGGTCTCAAACTTATGAGCTCAGACAATCCAACCACCTCAGCCTCTCAGAGTGCTAGGATTATGGGCGAGAGTCAGCACACCTGGCTCCTGTGGTTATTTTACCAAACCCACCACCGAGAACAAGGGGCACAGCCTGTTGTCTGCTAGGATATGCGTGTGGCTGGGACTCAACCTAAGTCTGTGGCCAGAGGATGGTGTGTCCTGGGGTCTGGAGGCCAGGCCACTGGAGGGCCAACTAGGGGGGCTTGGCCCCAGGCCAGTGCACTGGGACCCTGAGACACAACCCAGCACCCAAGGCCACTCCAGGAAGCCTGGCAGCTTGGCTGAGCCCAGCACCGGGGAGACCAAGAACAGATGAAGGGATGGATGTGGTTCCCCATGGGGGGGGACAACAACTGGACAGCAAGGTCACGTGGGAGAGTGAGGGTCCCCAGGGCCACTGCTGCAGCTGGCTCCATGCTCACCCAGGGACAAGAGGCCTGCTCCCCAGATTCCCTGCCCACCTTCTGAAGGTCACCCTGATGGCAGAGAATATGAGGCCGAGGCCTGGACCATTCCCGAAGAGTCTGGGGAGGAGTCAGTCCAGACTGGAGGTGACGACCCTGAGTGCTCACCTACTCTTTCATCCTGGGAGAGGAGGAGGGTCCTAGGTAATTTTTTTTTTTTTTTTTGCAGTTTTTAGCCGGCGCCGGGTTTGAACCCACCACCTCCAGTATTTGGGGCCGGTGCCCTACTCCTTTGAGCCACAGGCGCCACCCTTGGAGGAGGGTCCTAGGTAGACTTAAACTCTCCCAAAAACCCAGAGCCAAAACTGAAATCTTCCAGAATGCTCAGGCTCCCCTCCCGCTGAGGGTCATCCAGGCCTGTCTCACCAGAACATTCTCCCATCAGTAGATGTCACTACCAGTATACAAACAGACAACACCTCCCTTCCCTCTCCGCTCCCCTCAGGTTTGAAGAGAGGTGTAGTTTCTCCTCTTGGGGGATGACAAGGTGAAGACCGACAACCCAGGCAAATAGGAGGTGCGGCCCCTTTACACTTGACCAAAAGGAGAACAGATAGGCCACACCCTGCAGGAAGCCCAGTTCTCCAGCCTGACATCAGTGTCACACAACCTGGGCTCCTGGAGCCCGGGGCTGTCCTGCCCGGCATCAGCAATGTCTTCCACACCCTGCCCAGCACCTCTGCACTAATATTTGGAAACTGAGAAAATGGATCATTTCCCAGCAAAACTGGCTCATGTAGAAGACAAAGATAGGCCTTCCCCAAGGACACCCCAGGGACCAGCCGCATGGAAGGGCTGAGGTCCCCAAGACCTTCTCAAGATGGGGACTCTTCACCCATGGCTTACTGATGGGCGAAGATGGAAGCTCCCAAGTCATCTTATAAAGCATGCAGCCTCACGCACGCTTTATAAGATCCTAGTAAAGACAGGGCCGAGAAGGAGCAGTTGGAAAACCTGTGTAAAATTCCAAATATAATCCGACAGGCAGCAGGTACTGGAGGAATGACTGGTCATGGACAAGGAGGATGCGTTCCAGAAACCAGAGGCGGCTCCCAGCCCAGGGCACGCAGTGTCCCACCAGCACTGAGTTAGAAAAGCTGGGGATGGCATCGCTGCATGCCAGAAAGCAAGGCAGTAAAATTAGGCAGCTGTGCACACGTTGTTAAAAAATTATTAAAGAAGAAGGGCGACCGACCTGTGCCTTAGTAAGTAGAGCACCGGCCCCATATACTGAGAGTGGCAGGTTCAAACCTAGCCCCGGCCAAACCGCAACAAAAAAAATAGCCAGGCATTGTGGTGGGCACCTGTAGTCCCAGCTACTTGGGAGGCTGAGGCAATAGAATCGCCTAAGCCCAAGAGCTGGAGGTGTGAGCTGTGTGATGCCAGGGCACTCTACCAAGGGCAATAAAGTGAGACTCTGTCCCTAAAAAAAAAGAAAGAAAGAAATCACCAACTATTAAAAATAAAAAATAAATAAATAAAAAGTAAAAAAAAAAATTATTAAAGAAGGCTCAGCACCCATAGCTCAATGAGTAGGGCGCTAGCCACATACACTTGGGAGGCTGAAGCAAGAGAATTGCTGAGAACCATAAGTTTGAAGTCGCAGTGAGCTATGACACCATGGCACTCTACCGAGGGTGACATAGTGAGACTCTGTCTTAAAAAAAAAAAAAGAGCAAGAACTCCATCTCTCTTAAAAATAGAAAAGTTAGCCAGGTGTCATGACAAGTGCCCGTAAGTAGTTCCAACTACTTGGGAGGCTGAGACAAGAGGATCACTTGAGACCTACTGTTTGAGGTTGCTGTGAGCTGTGTCACCACTGAGTCTACCCAGGGTGACAGAGTGGGACTGTCCCCCCAAAAAACTCATGTTCCTGACAACCTGAGTGCCACTGTCACTGCTTTGTACATAACTATGGAAAAGTGTAAGCAGCCAAGATGACCTTCCACAGGATAGCAGGATGAGCACAGGGTGGTGCACCCAGGACATAACACAGAGATTTGATAAAGGGACACGCCCTCGCCAGGCAGGGCAGGGAGTGCCCGCAGCTGCAGTTCGCTACCTCAGAGAAGCCAGATCCTGCCAGGGACAGCTCACAGAGGGCAGGCCTCAGGCCAGCAAGGTGGCCAGACCCTGACAGGACCCACCTTGGGGGAGCTTCCAGGAGCCGCCTGCCTGCTGACAAGTCCCTCCCGGGAAGCTGAACGTCGTCATCTGACTCGGCCTCAGGTCTCCCACACAGGGGGACCCCAGCACTGCAGACTGGGGCACCACCTCAGCCTGCTACCCCCACAGACCCCCTTCCCACTCACCTTGAGGACAAGGGACTCATATATCCCAGACAGCAGACTGGGATGCTTTGAGAAGCTGGTCCCCTGGGCCCGAGGGTGCCAAAGGGAAGCATGCCGAGCAGACCCTGACCAGCCCCAGGGCAGTGCTCACACTGTCTACCTGAGCCCCCACTCCGACCCCGCCAGGCAAGGGGGTGGGGGTGCAGACCAGGCATGGTGGGCTGACCAAGGCAACAGAGTCCTCCTAGGCATTGAGCCACCCCAGACGCATACCAGCAGGAGAGCAGTGAGCACACATGTCCCTGCCAGGGCACGCCTCCTCGCCTCTTGTGCACAGCTGGCCACAGGGGGGCCACAGAGGAACCTACCTCCTTCAGGGGTGGAGTCAAAGGGAACAGGGTATAGGCCCTGACCCCTCCCAGGGAGCCCCTCTCACTGATGCTACCCGTCCCTGGACTGCCGCCTGAGCCCCACATTCGAAATAAGGGAATTCCTGGGCCTCGTTGTCCTGGCCTGGGCCGTCCCAGACAGGAACCTGCACCCTCCAGTGAGCTCCAGCCCCAGGTCCCCACCTGAGTCACCCTGTGGGCCTGTGAATAGTGACGAGTATCCAGCACCCTCAGCTCTTCTCCCTGGGCCTTCCTCCTCCTCCTCCTCTGCTCTCTGAAGCGGCTGGGCCCCAAAGCAGGTGGGAACACGGAGGGCATATGGGCAAGACCCTTCCCATGCCCTCACCCACCATCCTCCCTTGATGGCCTGGGACAGGTAGGACCCGTCTGAGAGCTGATGCTGTGCCTTCTCCCGAAGGCACAGAGCCCCTCACTCCTAAGCACCCTCTAGGGATATCAGGACAGCAGCCCTGAGCCAGGGAGTAGGGAGAACCAAGTGTCCCAGACCGAGACAGGATCAAGGAGCAAGCATAAGCGGGACCCCTGCCCAAAGCCAACCTAGAGATAAGGGAGTGTGACCAGGCCAGGCATGGAGAAAGTGACACCACAGTGGAGACAGGCCCCACTTTAGGTGTCAAGGGGGCTGAGGGAGTATGACAGCCACTCCTGCCCAAGTTCCGAGTCAGGGCTGAAGCCCAGGAGGAACAGCTCTGCAGTAAGGGTATGAAGCAGGATGACCCCTCCTGGCCCAGAGCAGCCTAAGGGGCCACTTGGCTCCCCTGCCCCAGGGAGACACATCGCTCACTCTGGAGTCGGCTGCCTGCAGGAGAGCCATGCAGGGACCACAAGGACCCCAGTCCTACAAGGGCCAGACAGGCAGGGGAGAAGTTAACAAAGCTGGCTCTCCAGTCACCCTGAGCAGAGGACTGTCCTGGGTGGTTCTGGGCCTGGGGCCAGCGTGCTGCAGCACCCAGAGCCCCCAAAGGGGTGGCCTGGCCCTTCCCAGCCCAGCAGTCATGGGCAGCTCCCAACTCAGCCACCTACACCTCCCCAACCCATGCCTGGCTGCACTGTCCCCCAGGCCAAGGCCCAGTGACATGAGGGATTCTATGGAGCCCAGAGCAGCAGGCCTCTTACTGGGGGCCTCAGGGATTCAGACTGTGGCCAGTCCATCCCCAGTACCTGATAGACCACAGGTGATTTGGAGATCCCTTCAATGGGCATCAATGCCTAAACTTGATACAACCTGGATGTCGAGGAGGGCCCTGATTTCCTCTTTATAACCTGGAACAGGGTCGCTGGGCACCTGCCCCTCAGGTCCACAGGACAAGACCCTCCCACCCAACTTGGGGCCCATCACAAGGCCCTGCTCAGCCCACAGAATCACCAAAGGCAGAACCAGGGTCACCCCCATCATGGTGGGGCCTGTTGTCTCCTTGCCCTTGGGAGAGGCACATCCCAACAGGAGCCAGGACAAGGTCCCAGCAATCTCCCCTGCAGCCCCCAATGGCCCCTCAGCCTGGGCACATCTCTCTGGACCACAAAGATGGTCACCTGCAGAATGCTGAAGGAGCAGGTGAGCATAGGATTCTCCCCTGCTCCGCACAGGGGGCAGGGCCCCTGCCTCATCCAGCTAGCCAACCCTTGGGGCAGCAACCCCCTCCCAAGAAAACAAGTCCCTGAGCTAGAGCCTCCCAGCCCAGCCTAAAGCCAAGCCCTGGAAGGGGAGGGGCACCAGGGTTGGCAAAAATCACCCAGCAGCCAAGATGACCACAAAGGGACCCCAGCCCCCTAGGGACCTAGGAATTCCTGACGACCCGCTCAAAGCAGAGTCAGTACTGTGGGGGATACATGTGGGTAGCAGGGACTGCCCTGTCTGCCAAGGCAATGTCTAGGAACTGCCAAGCCTTCAACGCCAACTGGTCCCCACGGTGAGGGTAGGGCAGGGGCAGGAGAAGCACCCCTCAACCCCACCCACAGGAGGCAGCTAGAGTGGACAAGTTCCCTTGCCAAGTGGCCTCCTCCTGGCCATTAACAGGGCCCTGCCCTTCAGGTTGGAAAAGTGCTCCCACCATAGACAGGAGAAAACAGGACAGCTGTGTGCATCAGAGGCTGGGTCCCAAGGTCTTCCCACCTCAGCTAAGCATGCCTTGGGGGAAAAAGACAGGAAAAGCAGTACCACTACAAAGAGCCTAAGAAGGCCTCCCTCTGCACCTAAAACTCCCCACTTAGTTAAAAAAAATAAATCTGCCATTGTCCCTGTCCGTTGCTTTGGCATGCAAAACTGTCTGCAGAAAGCACTGGGCACCTGAAGCAGGAGTGAAGGGAGTTGCTGAGCCCAGGCCCTCTTCTCTCTTGGAAAAGGCCGAAGACGGCCGACAGCAGGACAGAGCCAAGCTCCCCTTATGCCTCCCATACAGCCAGCACATGAACGCTCTTCCCGCCTTGCAGACACCAGGGTCTACCATCCAATAATTTACTGCAATTCCACCTGGGCCCACAGGGGCCTGCAGAGGGTTGGGGGAGCAGAGGGCTGGGGTTCCGGTGGCATTTGGGCTGTTTATGGCAGTCTCTGCAAAGCGTCCCTGGGAGGGTCTGGGTCACCTCTGTCCACCGTCCATGGTTGGCCAAGCTCCGGCGACACATCCTTCCTTCCTTCCCTTTTCCTTCCTTCCATCTGTGCTTCCTCCCTGCATCCGGCACCTCCACGTCCTCAGCCAGGGCTGGGGTGGGGCATAAAGGATGTCTGCTGATTGCAGGCCAGGGGACCAGCAGAACCAGGAGTCCCTGGGGTCATGAGAGTGGGCACAGTGGCTGCCCAGCTGCCAGGCGCCCACCTTGCCTGCTGTCAGGACAGCACACACTTGCAGCTCATGCAGCCTGGGCCACTGTCGTCGGGCGGATTCAGCTTCCGCAGCTTGTGCTGCCGAATCTCACGCACCAGTGTGTAGAAGGCATCCTCCACGCCCTGGGAGAGGAGAAACCAGGTCATGGCAATGCAGCCTGGGAGCCTGGCAGGGAAGGAGACCTGAGGTCCCAGTCTGGGTGAGGGGATCCCTGCTGATGGCTCGGGCAGAATCCCTGGCCCTGAGGCTCTCAGACTCCACCAGCCCTTTCCCTGGGCCCCATGTGCACAAACAATGAGCTGACCCCTGCTCATCTTGACACACCCAGGGCCACTGGCACTGGGCAGGCACACTCTGCAGCAGCCCCTCAGGAGTCAGGGTGGCTCAGGACCCACCCTGCTGGACTCCAGCTCTGGCTCAGGAATTGAACACCCTGTACCCAACGCTTGTCTGATCTATTGTCCAAGTCTTGTCTGCTCCCAGTAGCCCCATTAAAGGCTCAGGACCAACAGATGCCCATGGGGGATGCTCTGGGGACAGGAGGGGTCGGGCCCCAGGGTCACCGCTCCGGCCTGGCTCAGGGCAGCTCTCTCCAGGGACCTCCACCTCCCCTGGAGCTGTATCAGCCCAGGACTGCAGGGCATGAGCCCAGACCCCGGCCCTCGCCTCCCTCACTGCCCTGCCATCTGGGGAGACTTACAGCGCGAGGGGCCGCTGGGTCACATGGGTCCCGGGGGGGTCCCAGAGGGTCCCGGAGCTGGAGCCAGAGCCAGAGCGGCTGCCCTGTGTTAAGGGAGAGGGCAATGAGCACTGCTCCCTGCCTAGGGCGGGGCGGGGTAAATCCCTGGCTAGCCAAGGGGAGGGTAGTGGGCTCACCTGCCGGGTCTTGGCCGAAGTCTCAATGTAGGGGAGACTGTAGCTTCGGGCAAGGTCCTGGGCCTGCCGAGACTCTACGGTGCGTGCAGCCAGGTCACACTTATTCCCCACCAATACCATGGGCACATCGTCTGAATCCTTAACCCGCTTGATCTGCTCCCTGAGAGGGGGAAGGTGTGAGCTGGCCGGCAGGCTGCGCACATGGCTACATCCAAGACGTGCAGAGAAAGGGTAAGGGGCTCCTGTGCAGGCACAACAGCCTCCCCGCCCCACCTGTGCCATGGCTGCTGGGCCGGCCACACAGGTGGCTCACCTGTACTGATGGATGTCCTCAAAGGACTTGGTATTGTTAATAGCGAACACACAGAGAAAACCCTCTCCAGTGCGCATATACTGGTCCCGCATGGCGCTGTACTCCTCCTGGCCCGCCGTGTCCAGGATATCCAGCAGACATGTTTCCCCATCAATAACCACCTGCTTCCGGTATGAGTCCTTCAAGAGAACACAGACATTCCTTAACAGAGAGTTCACAGTGCCAGCCCTCCCTTATACCTCTGCCCCTTCTCCCAGGGTACAAGGATGAGAAGGTCCCCCTCTGGAGGAGGCAGTCACCATGCAGGGTCTGGCTGTGCGGATCCCTGGCCACCTGGGCCCTGGCCTGGGTCCTACCCGAAGCAGCTATCTGAAACCTGGGAGAGTCATCGGGCTCACCTCTATGGTGGGGTCGTACTCGTCCACAAAGTGGTTCTGGATCAGCTGGATGGTCAGGGCGCTTTTCCCCACACCCCCGGCGCCCACCACCACAAGCTTGTATTCTGTCATGGCTCCTCAAGCAGTTGCAGCCAGCAGCGCCTACCCCACCTGCCAGAGAGGACCGTGCTCAGCCAGGGCCAGACCCACAGGCAAGGGCACCCAGCTGCTTACCTGCAGCACCTCCAAACTAGGGAATGGGAGGGTGCCCCCAACTCACCCCCAACTGCATTTACTGACTGTGGGAGAGAAGTCAGGAGCCAGCCCCCAAAGGCATGGCTGACAGCTGAGAGCACCTCCCAACCATGCACCCAAATTAGAAGTTGCTGGGTAGGCAGAAAGCCTGGAGGCGCCCCAGGGCTGAGGTTACCAGACACCCCCCAGAACAGGTCTAGCCAAAGTGGCATGCCACAGCGCGCCCAGACGGGCCAGACCAGTGCCAGCTAGCAACCAGCTCTGGGCACCACCAGGAGTGTTGGTGAACCAACAAGTATTTACTGGGTGCCTACTGAATGCCCGCTGCAGTTCCAGGGGAAGGGGCAGAGGGCAGTGAGACAGACCCCCTACCCTCCTTGGCTCAGCATACACTGAGATCCTTACAAGAGAGACCCAGAATACTCTTCAGCCTGAAGAGCTCCGTAGAAAATAAAGGGGCAGGGGCGGTTGGGAAGTAGACGCTGATCAACAGAAAAGACCCGGAGGAGGTGCAGGAGTGGGGAGGCTCAGAGAGGAGGCGACCTGCGATGCCCATCACGGGGTGCCCGGCGCATTCCAGCCGCGACCCCCTCCGTCCCAGCCGCTCCTGGCCGTGATGGCCGCCGGCCTACGCTCTTCCGACAGCGCCCGGGACTCTGTAAAGGGCTTGGGCTGGGCACCCACCGCTAGAGGACACTTGCGGGACCCCGCGTACGGAGCCGGGGACACGGAGCCAAAGGGGGTGGGCGGGCGAGACAGCTAGGACAACACGGGCTCCGCCCCGCCCGTCGCAGCGCAGCCCCCGACGTCGCAGCGCCCCGCCCGGCGCGGCTCACCTGCGCCCCCACCCGCCCGCGGCCTCCGAGCGGCGGCCAGCTAGAGGCCCGGCTCGCCCCGCCTCGCCCCGCCTCGCCCACCGCCGCCCCCCACCGGCCCCCGCCCTCCGCCCTCCCTACCCCCGGCCTCGGTCCGCTGGGGGGCTGCGGTCCGACCGACCCCCGCCCGCACTCACCACTCACTGGCGCGACTGCCCCAGTGGCCGGGGCCGGGGCGGGGGCGGGGGCGGGGGCGGGAACCGGTGCTCTCGGCTGGCCCCACGCATGGGCTCCGAGCGCTGCGGGTGCGGCTCCGGCTGCGGACGCAGGACGCGGGCAGCCGGGACTAGACAGGGCCCTCGCATACCCCGCCCCACGCCCGTCCGTCATCCCAGCGTGATGTCCCATTGGCCGGGCTGGACAAGGCCCCGCCCCCTTCCTCTCCGGTTGGTTAAGCCGCCCGTCAGTCGTGTGCCGAGGCCGGGCGGGGCTTCCGGGAATGGCTGGGTCTGGTGGGGTTGGGCTAGGCCAGGATCCGAACCGAGTTCTGGGGCGCGGAATAGCAACAGCAGACAGGTGCGGCTTCTCCGGACGAGGCCCAGCACTCTTCTCAGAACATGCCAGACTCGTCAGGCCGGCCTCTGAGCCCCGCGCAGCCAAGTCGCGCCCGCGCCCCCAAGGCCTTCCCGGGCGGGGCTGCGCTGCGCCGCCCACCCGGACGCCCTGGGGCTGGGGACCAGGGAAAGGTTGAGGGTCCGCCGACCGACTTCTGGAGCTGCGCACCCGCGGTGGCTGCCGGGGCCAGCTGCCCAGCCCTCGTGCCTTACAGGTGCAGCAGCAGCAGAGCGTCCCGGCCCGGGACTGCCCACGCGCCACTCCACCGTACCACCAAGCCGCCCTGCAGTTTTGGCGGGGTCTGGGGCCGGGCACAGCGGGGCACCCCTCGCTCCGTGCTTCTCCCCTCCCGGGCCAGGTTTCAGCCCAGCTTCCCCCGCACACCTTCCCCCAGCTCGGGCCAGCACCGCAGACACTCCCGCCCAGTCGGATCCTCCCAGAGGAGCCGAGGTGCAGACCTCGCAAAAGGTCGGTGCTGCCCCATGAACACACTTTGCCCACGAGTCCGACCTCGAAGTTGCCATGGGAGGCTGAGGCGAGATCTACACCAACCCAAGCATAAAACGTAGTCTCGTCTTCTCTCCGACTCAGAACTACATGTCTTACGCATCAGTCTAAACTTCCAAGCAGAGCATGAGTACATCCTCCTCATTTAAGAAAGTGTGTCGCGGTCAGGCTCCGTCCTCTAGTGCCCAGCCCAGCCCCTTCCTCCGCTAAACACCCACGCCGGTCCCTGCGACCCCTAGCCTCATCCCGGTGCCGTCGCAGCGTCCCACTCGCTATGCGCCCACAACGCGGCCCGACAAGAGCCGGCTCCGAGCGGCCGAGAGATAGGCAAAGCCAGCCGTGAGTCCCCGCGGGCCAACTGGCCTCCGCGCCTGCCTAGGGCTGCGCTTGTCGGATGCGCTCTGGCTCCGGCCACACCTCCGAGCCTCCCACCTGGGAGAGCTGTGCACGAGGTTCTAGCACGGGCCGCCTTCGCGGGCCCCGCGGGCAGCGCCCGGATCGCGGGTAAACGCCGCAAGTGGCCCATGACCCTGGGGCACCGAGTCGCGAGGGGTCGTCACCCGGCCGGCTGTGCCCTTCGCCGGGTTGAGGGCGCCCCTGGTCCCGCCCAGCTTCGCTGAGGTTCCTAAAGGGCGTGGCTCGCGCTTTATGAATATTTATTTATTCAAATAATGCCACGCCCACGTTGCCATGGCACCTGGGCCCGCAACCCCGCGGCCGGAAGAACAGCCCAGAGTTGGAGAGAGCGCCCGGCGGGCAGCGCAGCCACCGGGGCCTGACCCCCCCCAGTCCCGGGCACTCGGGCCGAACGCTCAGGTGAAGGTCGAGTGCACCTTCGGGTCGGGGGCCGCAAGCCTCGCTCTTTTCTCTCGTGCCGGGGGGAACCTGAGCCGAGGGGTCGGCGCCTGGATGAAGTGGCTGAGCCGGTGGGCCGTACCCTGAAGGGGCTCCCAGTCAGGGGTCATGAGAAGCCCCAGGCCCTGTCCCTGCGGGGAGAGGTAAAGGGACCACACTATCTGGGG
The DNA here is from genome assembly GCA_963574655.1 of Perodicticus potto. Classification (NCBI taxonomy): domain Eukaryota; kingdom Metazoa; phylum Chordata; class Mammalia; order Primates; family Lorisidae; genus Perodicticus; species Perodicticus potto. The sequence goes on along the minus strand of CAUYRH010166139.1, from coordinate 39,499 downwards.
GATTCTGAGGCGGAGGCGATGAAGCTTGCCAGTGGGCTTAGGCCATGCCATGGACGCCAGGGGCAGTGTCTGACTGGAGGTCTAATAGGGACTTTGGAGCTCACAGCTTCCAACTCCTGGGCCTTGGACGCCAAGGCCTTTGGGCTCAGACCAGACATATTCTGGGTCTAGCAGTGAGCAGGACCTTGGGCCAACTGCTCTCAGACATAGAGGGTAGAGGGTGGTGGGCTGGGCATCTGGGGGCTACCTGTCACCCCAACCAGCTCATACCCTTCCTGAGGCTGGCAGGCCTGGAGTAGTCTGGGGGACCCAGTGGGGAGCTCCTCTTGTGAAGGCTTGGGGCAGCAGGGACCATCTTGGCCCATCCTTGCTGGGCCTTACCTTCCCTGATCCTCTGTGCATGGTCACTTTCCAGACCAAGCCACTGAGGCACATGGAGCCCAAGTGGCTTGTCCAGGGTCCAGCACTGCCTCTCACCACCTCCATCAAATCTCTAGCCCGGGGCAACACTGTAGACAAGGTGGAGAGGCTGAATCTTGAACATCCACAGATGGCTAATAGATGATAAGCGCCCTGCTGCACACACTAAGTGGCTACAGGTGCCTCTGCTATATTCGAGGATGCTTTTGGCAAACAAGCTCCTGCTGCTGTGCTCAGCAGGCAGCTCCCTGCTCACATGCAGTCCACAAGCTCAACCTCATAGGGATGTGGGTGAGCAGAGGGCAGTGGAAGAAGCTCAGAGTGATCAAGAAAAGAAATCAGGTACCAGGCGCAGTGGCTCATAACTCCAAACCTACACTCTAGGAGGCCAAAGTAAGTGGGTCCCTTGAGCTCAGGAGTTCAAGATCAGCCTAAGCAAGAGCAAAACTCTGTCTTTACTAAAAATAGAAAAACTAGCCCGTTTTGTGGTGGGTTCCTGTAGTCCCATCTACTTGAGAGGCTGAAGGAAGAGGATTGCTTGAGCCCAGGAGTTTGAGGTTGTTTAAACTATGACACCATGGCACTCTAACCAGGGTGACAGAGTGAAACTCTGTCTCAAAAGAAAAGAAAAGAGGGTGGCGGCCCCATATACTGAAGGTGCGCGGCGGGTTCAAACCGACCTCAGCCGAACTGCAAAAAAACAGAAAAATAGCTGGGTGTTGTGGCAAGCGCCTATAGTCCCAGCTACTTGGGAGGCTGAGGCAAGAGAATCGCCTAAGCTCAGGAGTTGGAGGTTGCTGTGAGCTGTGTGATGCCACGGCACTCTACCGAGGGTGATAAAGTAAGACTGTCTCTCCAAAAAAAGAAAAAGAAAGAAAAGAAATCTGGGAAGGGAGAAGGTGTGAGAAGAAAGGGTTGGCTGAGGCCCAGCCTGAGGATGGAGGAAAGGGACCAGAGAGGGAGGTGCTAGACATTCTGGGCAGACTTGTGGCTCTATACCCAGAAATCATGATTCCAGGGGCCAGGGCCAGGTACAAACATCTGTACCTGGTGTACAAACACCAGGCGAGCCTGTTGAAGGTGTCCCACATTGGACAACCTCCAGGGGCCTTGGGAGGGGTTCTAGAGGGACAGAGGTATAAGAGAGGCTAGGTCCAGGGGACCCTTTCAAAGACAGAGGAAAGTGGGCTTTAGCTGAGTACCAAACATTTGCACTGGAGGACTCAGGCAGACCCAGCATTGTCACACATCTGTCTCTGTCTCCCTTCCCATTACCTAGGCCGAGTCTCTCTAGTCAGGATGGTCAGGCTCCAGGAGGACAGCCCATACTTGCTCACTTCTGCGTGCTATGACCTCAGTCTGGCCTATTCCACATGCTCCTGGACACAGTGACAGGCCAGCCTGACTCTCTTGCAGGTACTACCTGAGGATACATGCCACCTCCTTGCCCAGATGTTTGACCCACAAAAGAAGACAGCTGTCTGCAGGTGAGGGGCCTCAGCTGGTACATGGGTATGGTAGGAAGAGTGCCTGGTGTTCCCAGGCTCAGAGACCATCAGATGGAAAAGAAACCACAGGGCCAGAGTCCCTGCCCTTGTGGAGCCCTCCATGTGGCAGCCTAGAGCCAGCACTCCTGAAAGATGGGGAGGCACACAGAGAAGGTATCCAGGCACAGGGATCCAAACCAAGGAGGGAGGTAAGGGGGTGAGGCCCTGCAGGCTGAGCTAAGTGGATGAGGGTGCCATCAGGCCAGGGTGGGTGCCAGGAGGCTGCTGTGTGCAGGGGCATGTTGAGGGCCATGTCAGGGTCTTGGCTGGGCTGCAGATCAAAGTAGCAAATGCTTTAGCAGCTTTGTCCTCTGCCTCACCCAGCAGGTTAGTTGTGAATGGACCCAGCCTGGGACAGATCCCTTGGGCCTCGGCCAAGCACAGCCAGCATCCGGGTACGGGAGCTGGGCTGGCAAGGCCTGCACAACCCCCGTCCACAGAGGAAGGGTCGAGGCAGCCATGCGAGCAGCCGCAGAGAGCGGCTGGTGGAGCAGTACCTATCCCCTGCCCGACTGGTAAGTACGAGGCTGGGCCCATGGCCGCAGGCACCTTCAAGGGGTGATGACCACCTGTCCTCAGCCCCCACCACTCCTAGTCTCCTTGAAGTCATCCTCAGCCCAAGCCTCAAAGCACCAGCAGCCCCAGGTGCTTAGTGACACAGATGTCCACAGGCATTTGATCCTAGACAGGACTGAGCCAGACCAGGATCCCACAAGTGTCTGCTGAGCACCGGATAGGAGGACTTTCACTCCAGAGGGGGGCAAAAGTTAAAGCTCAGGGCACCCAAAACAAAGTGCCAAGGGAGAAAGGAAACTCCCAACAAGGGAAGGAGCGCAGGCCTGCAGCTCCCAGGGTGGCTCCTACCTACACAGTCTGGAGTCAGCCTTTGCCTGGACCAGGGGCTCCTCTTAACTGCAGGTTCCCATCCTGGACAACCCTGCAGCTCTCTCATCGGAGCCCTGTCTGCCCATTTTTGGCTGCTCTGGCGAGAGGACCCTGTTGGGTACTGGCACTGCCCAGGCCCTCCTTCCCGTACCAGCCACATTCAGAACTCACACTGCCCAGCAAAGTGTCCACCATTGTGGGGCAGAGAATGACTAAGATCCTGGGAGAGAATGACTTCACACATCCTAGAAGGACTTTTTCAGGAGGCCAAGGCAGGCTGTACACTGTGGGTTACAGTGGGTCTTGGCGGGCTCAACACTGCTCAGATGGCCTGGCTCCAGGCTCTGGGCACAGTAGGGGTTCCAAAAGTCTCACTGGAGACTGACAGCCCCAGGGCAGTGGTCCTACCAGCCAAGCACAGCCACAACATCTGATCATGTCCCATCCACTCAGAGTCCACTAGCCATGCCATCCATGGCCAAGGTCAAAATGGCTAACGCAGAGAAATCTCCATTCCCTGCTCCTGCAGGAGCCTTACAGGGTTCTATGGCCAAAAACATGGACATAATTGGGAGGGCATGCCAGGCAGCACCATGGCTGACTCCTGGTTGGTTTCTGCAGCAGGCCCTGGCCCAGGTGGATGACCTTCAACTGGTGCGGGTGCTGGAGATGTGTGTGGACACCCAAGAGGGCAGCCTAGGGAACTTCGGTGAGCCCACTCCCACACCCCACCTCTGCCACACCAGGCCGCCCTCTAGAACCACCCACATCTTTCTGGTTATGAAAATAGTGCTGCCTGAACATTTGGGGGGCAGTACGTCTGTGTCTTTAGAATTGATCCAGAGACATCTGAGCACCAGGTGCTTCTGAAACTTACTTTGAAACAATCTTGAACTTAAGGAACAAAAAAAGCTCACATACCCTCACCAGATTCCTCATCATTCATGCTTGCCACATCTGGATATCATTCAGTCTCTACTCTCACACTCAGGTGCACACACACAGTCACTCTCATGCACACTCACTATACACACACAGTCACTCATGCACACTCCACACACACACACACAGTCACTCTCACACACTCACACATTTTCCTGAGCTGTTTCAGTGGTTCTCAACCTGTGGGTCGTGACCCACAGGAACTGTATTAAAGGACTAAGGCATTAGGAAGTTTGAGAACCACTGCGTTAGATAGTTGCAGACACAACATCCCTTTATCCCTTGACCCTTCAGTGTGTAGTTCCTGAGGGAGGGCCATCTCCTAAACACTCACAGCACAAGGGTCCAAGTCAGGACACACACAGGTGCATGACCCCTACTGCAGACCATATTCAAATTCACCAGCTGTCCCAACTGTCCTTTAGAGCAATGAGGAGCCTTCCCGTCCAGCCTCATTGTGTGTTGTTTGCATTCCTGATTACAATCAGGTTAAGCAGGTCCTCTTGGTTGGTCTTGTTTTCTGTTTCAAAATTGCCTATTAAGTTCTTGACCACTGAGTTTGGCTACTCTGCACCCATGAGATCAGTCTAGCCCTTCCTGTCAGGCCTGGTCTGGGCCACCTCTTCCCTTGGCCACCCTATTCCTCCTCTTTCACCACCCAGGGACTCTGTGTTACAGGACCAATGCCCTTACTTTCAAAGGACTCAGGTCTCAGAGCCTTCCACTGGGGCTTTCAGCTACACAGGGACACCAGCTGGGGTGTCGCAGTGACTGGGCACCATGCTACCTGCTGATGAGGTGCCTGGGGTGCTTCTGGGCCGTGGGAGGTAGCTCTGGGGAGGGCCCAGGCTTTGGGCCCCACAGGACACTGGCCCCACCTATGCCAGCCTACTCCCTTCTCTAAGCTAATGCTGCTCTCCAACGGCCTCCTGGCCTTTAGGGACAGTCTGTGCCATCCTACTGCTCGGTGCCTCTTCCAGACCCTGCTTCGTTCAGGCCAGGCTGCAGACGTGAGGCATATGGCTGTGAGGTAGCCAGGGGCTCCGGGCAGCTGGACCCAACCCTGCCAGCAGGCCCTGCAGAGCCCGGCCCCTGGTGGCCAGAGGAGCCCACAGTCCCTGGAGCGGCCCCACAGAGCCACCCCGTCCCTGCAGTGCTGTCCGGCCAACAGCACTGACACCTGCGGAAGATATAAATGACCCTCCCTCTGCGGCCCACAGGGGTGCACCTGCCCAACCTGAGCCAGCTAAAACTGAATGGCAGCCGCCTGGGCTCCCTCAGGTAAGTGCCTCCAGGTGGGTCCTACAGGGGTGCAGGGGACTGTGTGGTGGGTGAGCGAGGGCCCCAAGGGCCTAGAAAGCCAACCTGTTGGTTGCCTCTTGGAGTCTGTACTGACCCATGTGACCCTGCGGAGGGCAGGTGCAAGTCCCTCTCAGGTATGGGGCTTCCCTCTCTGGGGCAGGCTCCCTCCTAGTTGGCCTAGGTTGTGGGCCAGCCTGGGGCACTGACCATCCTGCCCCCTGGTGTCCAGAGGTCTCTGGCTTCTGTCCTAATGCACCCACAGCTCTTGTCATGCCAAGGGATAGACATGGAGCTGGGGTCAGGGTCAGAGTGGTCACACCGGGTTATGTAGCCAACAAGCCTGAAAGGGAGGGCTAGACATAGAGCTGGGGTCAGGGTCAGGGTGGTCACACCGGGTTGTGTAGCCAACAAGCCTGAAAGGGGCTCACTGATGTCAGACAAAAAGACCCCAAAACCAACCACAGCATAGGGGCTTCTACCACCCTGCCCCTCTCCCTGCAGCCCAGGCTGTTGGCAACGCTGTGAGTCTAGGAGCCAGGGGTGGAGTGAGCAGAGTGCCCCCCACAGCAAGAAGAGCAAGTGGGCACCAGCTCCAGGCTGAACCTCCCCATGGAACCAATGCCAACCACAGACCCCATGTAAACCTCAAGTCCCCTGAAACAGGGGCTTAACCGCTGAGAAAGCTCAGCACTCTCATGCCCAGTCATCTAATAATTAAGAGACAACCCTGTAAACTGAAGGCAGGTTAATGGTTTTTGTTTTTCTCACTGGACTGGAAAGAACAAAGCTAAAGGAGTATCAGACCTCATTTTGGACAATTTAGGAAAGCAGGTTTCGTGAAAACACTGACAATTTTCTTGAGCCCAGGCATGGCAGCATAAGGAGGGGAAACCCAGTCAAAATTCAAGAAAATTCTCCAGCTATTTGAGTTGAGCTCCAAGCACTGCACCCAGAGATTTCCAGATGCAGATAAAGGCATTTATTAAGCAACTTCACCTTAAATGTTTTCTCAATTTCCCTTATTTACACTTGTGTTTATCGAATAAACATCACAAGGAATTTAATAAAACACATGAAGATCCAGAAGTGGAAGTAAAGATAGTACAGAGAGGCTCTGTCCCTCAGGGGTGGCCACGGAACTAGGGCAGAGAGCTGCTGGTTACTAAAAGTGATACCCAATGTCCTTTTTTCTTTTTTGAGAGACAGAGTCTCACTTTATCACCCTCAGTAGAGTGTTGTGGCGTCACAGCTCACAGCAACCTCCAACTCCTGGGCTTAAGCGATTATCTTGCCTCAGCCTCCCCAGTAGCTAGGACTACAGGTGCCTGCCACAACACCCGGGTGGTATTTTTTGTTGCAGTTTGGCTAGGACCAGGTTTGAACCCGCCACCCTCAATATATTGGGCCAGCACCCTACCCACTTAGCCACAGGCACCGCCCGACACCCAATGTCCTAACAAAGTCCTTCAACTTAACCAAGGAGCAGGAGCCAGTCTCGGTGGCTCACCCCTGTAATCCTAGTACTCTGGGAAGCCAAGGCAGGTAGATTGCTTGAGCTCACAAGTTCGAGACCAGCCTGAGCAAAAAGCAAGAACCGCCCCCCACCCTCATCTGTACTAAAAATATATATATATATAAAAACTGAAGCAAGAGGATCGCTTGAGCCCAAGAGTTGTTGGAGGTTGCTGTGAGCTATGACACCATGACACTCTACCCAGGATGACAGCTTGAGACAGTCTCAGAAAAAAAAAAACTAACCAAGGAGCAACATCTCCATTGTAAAGGCCAACACCAAATTAGCACAAAGAACAATAAAATTATATAAAAAGCACACAAAATTAAGGATTAAAATATAAAAGAGAAGTAATTATAAAATTAAGAATTATGATACACTATTTGTAACAAAACAAAATAATTCTCAGGAAAAATGATTAGTAAAGTTTATAAAAGTATACTTAGCCTTTAGTAATGACAGCAAAAATGGTAATGAATTTTTAGTTTGAGTTATTAAATCCTAAAATTTGGGCAAATGATGTTTACAAATCTATGGGTTGAAAGTGAACAAAAATTTGTAAAAGGAAACTAATTAAGGCCAGGTGAGGGGGCTTAGGCCTATAATCCCAGCCCTCTAGGAGACCAAGGTGGGAAGATCACTTGAGCTCAGGAGTTGGAGAACAGCCTAAGCAAGAGTGAGACCTCATGTCTACTAAAATTGGAAAAACTTGCCAGGCATTGTGATGGGTATCTGTAGTCCCAACTACTCTTGGAGGCTGAGGCAGGAGGATCACTTGAACCCAGGAGGTTGAGGTTACTGTGAGCTGGGCTGAGGCCATGGCACTCTAGCCTGAGAGACAAAGTGATACTCTGTCTCACAAAAAAAAAAAAGAATGAAACTAATTAAATAGGATAATTCAATGAACTACTTGGCTTATCACAAAGATATTAATTGTATTACGCAGTATTATAAAGGCTTGGAAATAATTTTAAAGTAGTGTCTATCAGTTCATCAGAAACTGAGAATTCAGCCCCTGAAAATATCACTGATGTGAAGAGAAATATTCTGTTTTGTTTTTCTTTCTTTCTTTCTTTTTTTTTCTTTTTTTTTTTTTTGAGAGAGAGAGTCTCACTCTGTCACCTTGGGTAGAGTGCTATGGCATCATTGCTCACAGCAACGTCAAACTCTTGGGCTTGAGCGAACCTCTTGCCTCAGCCTCCCCAGTAGGTGGGATTGCAGACACCTGCCATAGCTCTTGGCTATTTTTAGAGACAGGTTCTCAGATCTTGCTCAGGCTGATCTTGAATACCTGAGCTCAGGTAATCCACCCACCTCTCCCTTCCAAATGTTCTAAACCAGTGGTTCTCAACTTTTCTAATGCTGCAAGCTTTTAATATAGTTCCTGTGGGTCGCAACCCACAGGTTGAGAACAACTGTTCTAAACGCAAAGGCTGGAGTTGCCAAATGGCCCCTGACTCCTCAGAATAGGCACTGAAGGTTGGCATGCTCCACCTTGAACCAAGACTCCAGCACAGAAAATCACTCTCACGACCTCTAAAGCTCAACAAGTATCTATTAAAATACTGCATGGACAGTTTCTTACAACTTAATTGCTTGCATTTCTCACATTACCAGGGATGTGGAGCCTTGTACTGTACAATCTGTGCTAATTGTTCAGGGGCTTCTGTCCTTTCTGGTTGATTTCTACTTCTTAGTGAATTCGGGTGCATTTTAGACTTTGCAAGCCTCTTCACTCAGTCCCCATCTACTCTGGTGTCCTTTAGCTAATCAGACCCTGCATTTTGGTCTGTCTCCATCTGTCAGTGCTGGCCAACACCTTGAATGCTATTTAGGAAGCTGGTCCACACTGAAGGCCACAGGGACAGCCCCCTTTTCTATTTACTTCATGGTCTCCCTTCTTACTTGTCAGTCCTCTTGGCCAACCTACCTGCAAAGTCGCCTTCAGCTGGGGCATGAGGATGGGACCAGGCTTTACTTTCCACCATGTAGTGACCAAGCATGTTGTCATTTCCCTACCAATTCAGGTCCTGTTTCTGTCATTCACCAGGTGTAGGAGCCCCTCCCCAGGGCCCTCCCTGGGCTGGCACTGTCTCCCTCAGCTCAGCTGTATTTGCAGCTGCTTCCCTTCTCTTCACTGTCCTTTTCCCAAGTTGACCTGACTATTTCTGAACTCACATATTCCTGCATTTGACTTTCACAGTAAGCTTGTTGTGTTTTTTGTTTTTTGTTTTTTTTTTTTTAATTTTTACGTATTTATTTTTTTAGAGATAGTATCACTCTGCCACCAGACTGGAGTGTAGTGGCACTGTCACAGCTCACTGCAGCCTCTAACTTCTGGGCCTCCTGCGTATTTGGACACCACCATGACCAGCTCTCAAGTCAAGTTGTCTTTATGGGTTTTTTTGTTTTTTTGAGACAGAGTCTCACTATGTCGCCCTGGGTAGAGTACCGTGGTGTCACAGTTCACAGCAACTTCAAACTCTTGGACTTAAGCAATTCTCTTGCCTCAGCCTCTCAAGTAGCTGGGACTACAGGCACCTGCCACAACACCTGGCTGTTTTTTTCTTTGAGTTGTCATTGTTGTTTGGCAGGCCCGGCCCGATCTCAAACCCGCCAGCTTCAGTGCATATGGCTGGCGCCCTACTCACTGAGCTACGGGCGCCGAGCCATCTTTATGCTTTTGTTTTTGTTTTGAGACAGAGTCTTACTCTGTTGCCCTGGATGGAGTGCTATGGCATCACAGCTCATAGCAACCTCAAACTCTTGGGCTTAAGACATCATCCTGCCTCAGCCTCCCAAGCAGCTGGGACTACAGACACCCACCACAATACCCAGCTAGTTTTTCTATTTTTATTAGAGACAGGCTTGCTCTGGGTCAGGCTGGTCTCAGACTCTTGAGCTCAAGCTATCCACTCACCTAAGCCTCCCAGGGCGCTGGGACTACAGGCGTGAGCCACCGTGCCTGGCTCAAGTTGTGTTTTAAGGACCAAAAAAGTGAAGGTCTCCTCTGACAGCACAGAAGCAGTGGAGGGAGGAGGCAGCAGGACAATGCCTGTGCAGCCGGGTAGAAAGAAGCTTGAACCTCCACACCAGCTGCACAGCTGCCTGAGCACAGAGGCAGCCCCCACATGAGTGAGTTGAAGATCAGGGAGTTCCTGTCAGCCGCTCCTGACGAAAGCAGGACACATCCTTCCAGACAATTGTGAGATGACTGAAGCAGCCGTTCCAGGCAGTGGATGGGGGCAAACTCGGGGTCTAAGTATTGGAAGGACAGACTAAAGCACATATGGGGCTGAGGGCAGCAGAATGAAGCAGAAAACCTAACTGGACAGGCCAAAGGGGAGGATGAGACACAAGCCACCAGGGCTGATGAACTGGAGGTGTGCTGCCAGCATTACCCAGTCCTGGAGAGGTCTGCGGTTGCTGTGGAAAGCCTGAAACCTAAGGGGGTGTTTTCACAAGGCAGAAGTGCAGGGACAAGCGTAACAGCATCAGACAGAAGGGCAGCCTTCTGCCCTGGTATGCGCTTCAGGGACCTGGGGAGGCCGGTGTGGCTGCAGAGGGGTTGCACAGGAGAGACATGGTGGGAACACAAAGACATCAAGGTGCCCGGATCTACCACCAGGGACAGCTACTGGTTCCACCAAACTAGCCAGCTCACCACCTGCCTCCGAAGCCTCCAGTGTCCCCGGTGGCTCTGGCTTCCAGACAGCATGTCAAATATTTACTCCAACTGGAATGTTCAGGAAGCTTCTTGCACCATAATTAGGAACACTGTGACACCCGAGGATGAGGGCAGAGCAGCAGGCAGGGCCAAGCCGTCCACCAGGAGGGCAACCCCAGCCAAACCCTCCAGGGGTTGGCAAAGGTGGAGGACATTTTCCCTATGCCAGAGACCAGCAGGCTGCCATGAGGAGGGAAGAAAGAACCCCTTCCTCTGCTAGAGGCCGTCACAGGACCTGCACCTGGAGGCAGCTGTATTCAGGTGGTAGCTGGGCTCAGGGATGGGCACAGAGCCCTTACTAACCACCAAACCTGTCTCCCACAGGGACCTGGGAACCTCTCTGGGCCGCCTGCAGGTGCTGTGGCTGGCTCGCTGTGGCCTGACGGACCTAGATGGCATCAGCTCCTTCCCAGCACTGAAGGTGGGTGTGGATGCCATGGGCGGGGAGGGGTGTGGCCTGGGCCCGCTGGCCCTGACTAAAAGGCCCCCGCTGCCTAGGAGCTCTATGTCTCCTACAATAACATCTCCGACCTGAGCCCGCTCTGCCTGCTGGAGCAGCTGGAAGTGCTAGACCTGGAGGGCAACAGCGTGGAGGACCTGGGGCAGGTGCGCTACCTGCAGCTGTGCCCACGACTGGCCACACTCTCCCTGGAGGGGAATCTGGTGTGCCTGCAGCCGGCCCCTGGCCCCTCTGCAAAGGTGCGTGTGTGCAGGAGGGGAGGCACCTATGGCTCTGGCGCCTGGGCCTTCTCATGGGCCAGTGGCCTTTGTGCCCACCTGCATCCTGGGGCTTGTTCACCATGAACATCCCTTTCTCTTTGGTTTGACTGCTGGTGCATTCTCCTGGGCCAACCTCCATCCCCCAGGGCTGTATGCATGAAGGCCATGTCCCTCAGCATATGTGTGCTCCCCAAGAGGTCCACAGATATGCCACCTGCCACCCATAGACTCCTGCACACATGTGCATCCACAAATGTGCCTGTGCATGCCCTGCATGGGAACATACTTGTGTACAGTCATGGGCCCACACATGCCCTGCTGAGCGCTGACACATGTGCACACTGCCGGCCCCGTGCAGCCTGCAGACCCACACCCCCTTGGTGATCCATGCCCTGCCCTGCCCCTTGGTGGGCCTGGGGGAGGGAGACAGGCCTGCCACCACTCACCCTCCACCCTGCAGGCACCCAGGGACTACAACTACAGGGCGGAGGTGAAGAAGCTTGTGCCCCAGCTGCAGGTACTAGACGAGGTGCCGGCCACATGCCAGGGCCTGCCAGCGGCCCTGAAGCTGACCCAGGACTGGCTCATGGTGAAGGAGGCCATCCAGAAGGGCAGCGTCCTCCCCAGGCTGGGTAGGCTGGAGGCTCCCCTCTGAGTCCTGCCCACCCCCACTGCAAAGGAGGTCTCTACCAGCCCCCCAGGGGAGAGATCACCACCCCAGCCTCCCAGGCCTTCAGAGATGAGGGGGCCACATCTCATACTTGCCCCCAGCCGTAGTAGCCTGTGGTCTATAGAATTGCACACATCACCCCCAGGCCAGGACATGGTCCTTGTGAGCAGCACCTGGTGGGTGAGGAGTGAGCATGGAAGTCTCTCTGGAAGAGAGGAACATCAGAGGCCAGCCCTGGGGCCCTGGTCTATGAGCAGTTTGGGGTGAGACCCCGGGATGGCCACTGGCCCTAGCCTCAGTGACCTCTGATTCTGACTCTCAGCAGATCGTCCCCATGGAGCCCCCATGCAGAGACTCAACCCTGAGCTGTCCCTTCCTGAAACCCAGCCCCTGGCCACCAGGCCCTCGCCCTTCTCCCTGCTGATCCCTGGAGGTCCTCGGCCTCAAAGCCTGCTTTCTGAGGACCCAGCCCCAGGAGACAATGCCAGCAGCCTCACCCATGGTAACTGACCTGCCCCAGCCTAAAGCTCACCCTGCAGCCCCTTGACACAAACCAGGCCCAGCCACACCATCTTCCTCAGGTGCTGGCCAAGTCCTCTGTGGAAACCCCATCAAAGGCCTGCGAGAGCGTAGGCACCAGTGCCAGGTATGCCCTCCCCCCTCCAGTGGGCCCGGGCTCCAGCCTCCATGGGAGCCCAGCACCCCGGGGCTCCTGCCCTGACAGTGCCCTGCCCTATAGCCTTTCCAGGGTTGGTGTTTCCAAGACATCCCTCTTCCTCCTCAGGCCTGGGTGCCCCCGGAGCAGCTGCCTCCACGTAGGCCAGATCTGGACACTAGCACCTCCACACTAGGGCCTGACCCTGCAGACAGCTGTGACCTTCTGGACTTGGCCAAGCTTCGCGCCTGGCAAGAGCTTGGCCCACGGTGGGTGCCCCTGCCCTCCCACCCTGTTCTGTCTGGTGTGGGGTGACCAGGACTTGGGGATGCACTAGCTGAGCCATCAGTTGTCCCCGGGATAGCCAGAAGAGCTGGTCATGGGAACCCAAGGCTAGCGGGTCCTCCTAGAGACCCCACTAATTTCAATTGACTCCAAGAAGGGACAGGGCTGCAGCTTCTCCCCCTACCCTATTCTCCTTCCACCATAGGCACCCAGAGTCTCAGCAGGAAAGGGTCACAGGCTCCCAGGGCCCACGAAGGGTCCCTGAAGAACAAAAGGACCAGGCTGAGCCCAAGACTCCCTGCAGCTCTCTGAGCTTGGCCTCAGGTACTAAGACTGCCCACCTAACTCCAGTGCCACACCCCAACTCAATGTGGGGCCCCACCTCAGATCAGCAAGAGCCAGCCTCTTCGGCTATCTCTGAGAAGGTCTAACAGGCACTCTCCTGGGGTTGGCCTTATAGCCTAAGAAAGCCAATCCAAGTCTCTCCTTCCCCCAGCATGCAATCACCCGTGCTGCACAACAGAGAGACAGGGTGTTCTGCATTCCAGAAAAGGGTGGTCTAGACCAGGAGGGTGGAGGGCAGTCTGGACCAAAAAAGTGAGCCATGCTAGGTGCGTAAGCTGGGGCAAGCATGCTGGCAGGCAGGACATGCCCACTGGGTAGTTCTCAGGGGGCAGGCACAGGCCTCGGCGGGAGAAAGGCTGCCAGACCCACTGGAAATCAAGGGGGGACACCACCACTCACCCAAAGACAGGACCTGTGGCTGGGCTTGGGGACAGGGGATTGAGCCAGGCAGGGCCCTCTCCTGAGGACACTGGCTTCAGAGTAAACACAGATACAAGACAGAAGGGCTCTCCCCAAGCATGGTAGGCCTACCTGGGGAGGGCCACTGCAAGCGGGGGGTGGGGGAGGGCATGTGCCGCCTGGTGTCTGGAGCGGGGACAGAGAAGCGGGCTGACTAGTGGGCAAGGACTGTAGGGCAGAGGCAGTGCAGGCAGGGCACCTGCAGCAGGGTGGTGGAGGCAGAACTGCTGGAGTGGTGGCGAGTAGCGAGGGAGGGCTCAGGCCCCTGTGCCAGATGCCAAGCCAGGGGGCACTGGAGGGCCAGGGCCAACTGCCCTATGAATGGCAGAGCCTTCCTTTATAGTGGAGGTTTAGGAACTGACCAGGGACCAACAGCCTATGACCAGGCACTCAGGCACAGGACCCTGGTGACCCAAATCCAGAGCCCAGGCCTGTGGCCTCTTTACCTGATGGAGGTGGGCTGGGGGTCCCACCACATCCCCAGGCTTTAGACCTCCTCCACCTGTTAAGCCCTTTGTCTGACAACCTTTTGGATGTGCTGTCCCTTTGTTTCTAGAGCCTTCCAGGACCTTGAGCTTCCACCTGACTCCTTCTCCTCCCAAATGTCCAATGCCACCTGATTCAGGCAGCAGCTCCCCCTGGGGATCTGCAGACCTGCCCTCCAGGGGGCATCCACTCAGAGCCTTGGGCAGCCTGAGGCCTGGCCTGGGTGAGGGGCCTGGCCTGGGTGAGGGGGTGGCTGCAATGACTGCCCTGAGAGCCCTGGAGGTGGCCTCAAGCCTCAGCCCTCGAGCGCAGGGATGTCCAGGTCCAAAGTCAGCACCAGATCCAGCACCAAGACACCCAGGCCTCCGGTATCGGCGACACCTGAACCCTGTCGCTCAGTCACACCGTTAGTGCGCACTTACCATCCCCCTCCACTGCCAAGCTTGCCTGGACTAGGGCCAAGGATCTCATGTGGTCCTGCAACCCTATGCAAACTCTGGCCTCACCAGACCAGAGCATCTAGGCTGCTGTGTTGGGGAGTGGGAGGTGAGTCTGGCCCTGGAGAGGACCCTCCTAGTAGAGGGGTGTGGGAGCTTGAGACTAGCTAAGGGGGCACAGAGGCCAGAGCCCAAGTTAGGACCCAGGCTTGGGTTTAGCCTGATAGGGAGGGTCCAATCCCCATCCTTCCTTGGGGCCAGGCTTTCCAGAGGAACAGCCCTAGAGCCAGGCCTGTCAGACACCTCCCCTGATGCTGGGGCCAGAGCCCAAGGATCCGGAACTGAGAGTGGGAGCCCATCCTCCCCTTTGAGGACCCTCCAATTTTCCGTGGGTCCAAGGTGCTTGCAGTAGACCGTTCAGGGTGTGTCCAGGCCTCCCATCCTTGGGGGATTTGTGGGGTTCTCATGCAGGCGTGGGGCAGCCAGTTCCCTCCTCTGGGGGCAGGATGGAAATCATTGTCAACTCTCAGCTGTACGGAATGTGGTTTACTTTGTAGGCAACGTTGGTTCAATAAATTATGCAGCTGGCAGTGCCTGCCTAGCCCCACACTCTCCTCCTATTGTCCTCTCCGGCGCCCCTACACCCGTCGGCACGCGTCCACAGTGACGGGCAGGCAGCTGAGAAAGCGGAAGCCGTATCTGTTCCCTGCCGTGCGCTGCACTGACAGCGCCACCATCGGGCAGCCCCGATCCACGCTCTTCTGGCACACCTGGGTAGCGCGGGGCCCTGAGCGCGCCAGGCGGGACAGGGTGGGGTAGGGCCGGGGAGGAGCTGAGAGTTCAAAGGAGGGGGCTGGGTGGGGTGGGCCCGGGAGGGGGAGGAACCGACAGGGCTGGGGTGGAGAAGGGAGCAGCAAGTAAAAGTATGGGCAGAGTGGGCAGGAGCGGGAGGGGCCTGAAGCCGGGAGCTAGCGGGGCAGGCCGAGGATAAGTTAGGGAGGAGCCTGGCGGAAACCCGGCGTCCAGCACACTCGCGCGCACTCACCTGGACCTTGAGCTCCTTCCGGACCTGGCAGTCCTCGGGGCCCGGCCCGGCCTCTGGGTGGGACAGCGATGCATTGGGTCAGGCCCGCCGCAGCACCCGGCTTGCCCGCCCCTCCCTCCGCGCCCCGCGCGCGCACCGGGGATGGCCGGCAGCAGCTCCGGCGTCTTGGGCTTTGCGCCCTCGGGCCGTCCTAGTGCCTCCCGGGGGTGGAAGAACTTGCCGGTGCTCAGAAGCGGCAAGATGCCCCGCGTCCTGGTGGAACGAGGGCGTCGTGAGGGCCGCACCCGGCCCATGGAAAGGCCGGACCGGGCCTGGGAAGGCGGAGGGGGTTGAGGGGCGTCTCCATAACTGGGGGACCAAAACCGGCAGGAGCGGGAGCTGGAGAGGTGGGTGGTGATTCTAGACTGCCCCGACCCGGGAAGTGGCCCTGGCAGAGACAGGGCCCAGAAGGGAGTCGAGGACGGTCCCCACCCTGGCCTCCTCCAGCGACCGACCCGGGCCTTGCGCGGGGATCGAGGCCGGCGCGGCTTCTCGGGCGTGTGGACGCTGGGGTGAGCCTCAGAGAGCGGGAAGCAATCGATGGACAAGTCGGTGTTGTCGGCAAAGATCCCCGAGATCGGGGTCACATAGTGTGGGACCCGGTACTCACTGAGGACCTGCAGGGCGGTGGGTCACCCTCATCCCCTGAGGCCCACCCCGCCCTCCCCCAGAGGGCTCCCTCACTGACTTCGCCTGTGGGATCCAGAAGGAGCGTCACACAGCCCTTGCTGGAGTGAAAGTGGACAGGCTGGTAGCCCGAGGACAAGCGCGGCTGCTTCTTGGCGCTGCTGGAACCCTCGCCCCATACCTGGAACAGCGCGGGGCGGCGGGTGAGGGGCGGCAGGAACCCTAGCTAGGAAGCAGCGGCGCGTGGAGCGGACCACACAGGCTCTCGGGGAGCGGAGCGCACCGTGACGTGGTGCTGCGGCGCCAGCAGTGTGCCGGACGGGAAGCGGTACATGCACACCGGGAAGTCGCACACCAGCTGCTTCAGCACCAGGCCGCCCAGGTCAGCTGTCCCCTCCCGCGACTGGTTGAGGATGCGGACAAACTTCTCTCGGCGGCTCACAGCTACAATCTTCAGGCTGCAGTAGTGCGGGCTGGGACACGGAGGAGAGCTGCGCCAAGACGCTGCGTGTCCCCCGCCTGCCGGGACAGCTGTCCGCCCCTGGGAGGAAAGACTTGGGTTGCCCCCTCACCTCTGCTGGGGCCCCGGGTCTTTGGGATCTGTGGGGGACTGGAGCACCAGGACGGTCTTGCTGGGCTGGTCTGAGTGGTTTTTCTGGAAATCTAAGGAGAGGAGCCCTGTTGGGGAGGGGGACCTCCATATGGAGCATATGTCCCCTATGAGGCCAGACTAGGCTGGCAGCCCCTGCGGGTCTGCGTGGGAAGGGAGCAAGGCCATGAGTCAGATCCCCAGCAGAAAGGGTGGCTGGACCCTGCGGGCAGAAAAACGGTCTCATGGCACAGATCTGGGAGGTGGGCAAAGGGTACCAGGGAAACAGGCCCTACTCCACCTTCCAGACCCAGAGATGAGTCTCTGCTGAAGCTCCTGGCTGGGGGCGGGTGCCCTATCACCTTCTGCACACGGGAAGGCATGCCCAGGAGGCTGCTGCTGGAGTCAGAGTCGGCACCCCCTGAGCTGCTGGTGCCAATCCAGGGCAGGGAGCTCCACTCCACACTCTTGTGACATCCTTCCACACGCTTGCCAGGGGACTCCAAGCTCCACTGGTCCAGCGATGAGAGTGGCGGGAGCTGCCTATGGGCCATGCTCTGCTGGCTGATTGCTCAGGTTCTGAGCCCCTAGCATTCCTCCCACCTAGCCTCCCCAGGGGAGTAGGGCACCCCTGGTTGTGCCCAGACCCCTTTCACTTCATCCTAACCCATTTTATAGATCAGAGAACTGAAGCTTAGATGGTTTAAATGACTCACCAGGAACAACATGGACCTAGATTATCTCTGCCAAAGCAAGCCCTCCCTTCCCCTAGCCTCAGGGAGTCCCCACCCAGTGCAATTACTTGTGCCCGGAGCTGGATTCCATGTTGGTGAAGAGGTTGGGGTACCGGTGGGCGATGCTGTTCCAGTCCACATCCTCCAGTCGGAAACCCTAGCCAGGAATCAACAGGCACATGGCCATCCCCTCCTGCAGATTTCCAGAGCCCTGACCACACTCATAGAGAGCCTAGCTTACCCCCCCAGCAGCAGAGGCCTGGTCATCAGAGAGGTCACTGGGGTCCATTAGGGTCTCTGCAGTCACCACCTGCAAGAGAGGACCGGAGGTCAGTGGGCAAGGGCTGGGGGAAAGGCATCCCTCCCCCAAAGTACCAGGTGGGTGGGACCACAGGCCCAGAGGCCAGATAGTCCCAGAAGCAGCCTGATGGGGGGCAGGCGTCCACGTAGGTCAGGACACCCCAGCACAAGCATCTGACAGGAGGGGACTCAGTGGCTGCCTAGCCCAAGGGAGTGGGTGGGAAGCAAGAGAGAAGATGGGGTGGGCTCACCTCCACACTGCCAGTCTGGGATCGCAGCATCCGGCCCACCCAGGAGGACTGGGCCAGCTTCAAGAGGCAGGATTTCTTGAAGGTCTCCAACTCAGCCTCCAGCTGCTGCACTGTGTCCCTGGCCTGCAGAAGCTGTTCTTCCAGGGTTTTTTTCTCCTGCTCCAGGAGGGCCCATGGGTGAGGGAGGCCTTTTGCAGACTCCAGCTCCAGCCTGGCTTACCCTGGCAGTACCCTGTCCAACTCCCTTACCCTACCCCCTCACCTTCTGGGCTTGTTCCTTCTGCTCTTTTAGCTCCAAGGACAGCTTCTGGATCTGATTCTGCAAGAACTTTTCCTGACTGCAGGAGCTCCTGGGAGAGGACAATCTCAGCAGCCCCCACCTCTGGGTTGGGCAGGGGCTCCTGAGGTTGGATCAGCAGCCAAGGAGAGGAGGAGGAGCTCCACTGCTATCTTAGTCCAAGGGCACATGGTACTACAGGGCAGGGCAGGCTCTGACAAGTCTGGGCAGGGGTCATGCTGAGCGGAGCAGTGTTAGGGTTAGGTAACTTACTCAAGGTCAGGCCCAGGCTTAGAAGTTGGCATTGGGGTCAAAGACAAACTAAGAGCTAGGGCTAGGGCAGGGGCTAGGTTGAGCTGGGAGCTTTGCTGCTGACCTCTCGGTGGGGAGGCCCACCACCTCCTGCAGAATTCGACACTGCTGGGCACTCTGGCCATTTTGGATGGCCCACCTCAAGGCCTGGATCTCCAGCTCTCGCTGCCCCCACAGCAGCCTCAGGGTACAGGGGTCTAAGGACTCTGGGGCCACCCTGCAATACCAGCATCCCTGCTGTGTGATCAGGTCTGGCCCTGCCCAGGAGGCTGACCAGCCTTCCCTCCCTTCCTTACTGCAAGTTGACAGAATAGGCCACCCGTGTTGGGTGGAGCTCGGTGTCCTGCAGGCAGGTGGGAACTGTGGGGTCTGCAGGTGTGCCAGCTGGAGGCTCCAGGTCACCACTGACCAGGTGTTGATCTGCCAGGGATGGGAGTGCCTCCTCCTCAGCTCCCTGACCCTCATGGCCAGACTCGGGGGCCATTCTTGATGTTTGATGTTCTTGGGAAGCTGGGAGGGATGGTGGGGCTGAGTTTGTCCTGTGTTCTTCATGTGAGCCCCTTGTGGGGCTCTCCTTGTATGGTCACACACACTCGTGCTGGAGAGATCCAGGCCACATTACCAGTTCTCAGGACATCACTCTCTAAGGAGAACCACACATGTGCATGTGTACCCCACAGGATACCACATTGTGGTCACATGGGTATCCACACCTGTGTTTCTGACTAGGCCAGGCCAGCAGGTCACTCATCAGGAAACATGTCCCTGGTATGTCCTCCCTACCACCTTTGTCCTCAGCCTATAGCAACTGACCCCAGAGGTGCCAACCCAAGACTCACCTGAGGCCTGAGCTCTAAGCAGGACTGAGGAGGGAAGGACTCTACCGTTGCCATGGTTACCAGCACCCAGAAGGGGAGGGGCTGTTTGTTACCAGGAGCCCTGGGTGAGTTCTAGGCCAACTGGGACTGCAGGCAGTGAGAAGACTGAGTCACTGCCCAGTTAGTTGCCAGGGCCAGAGGACCACAGAATGTCTGACACTCCTAAACCTGAGGGAGGCACCTGAGCTCCTCCTCAGCCTGAGGGTGGTGATAGGTGGGTCTTGGGGCTCTGCTATCCTGGCAGTGTGCCCAGTATGGCTATGGGGGGGCGGGAGGTGGAAGGTAGTAATGTGAAGCTGAGGGAGCTGTGCCAAACTCTACCCAGAAGTGGTGCCCCACAGCCTCTGTCCTGAGGGTCTGGTGCTCACCCACCTGACCCACAGCTGGAGGCCTCACCCTCTCCCAGGCCCTCTCCACACACCGCTGTCCACCACCTGGGCCACCCCAGTAAGCCCTGGGGACATTCCCACAATAATGACAGTTACTCCTTTGCCCAGAACAAAGGTGAGGTGCTAGACCTGACCCACAAGAGCCAAGCACTGCAGCCTTCTCCTCCTTCTTCCCCTACATGTGTTCACCGTTCATACCTTCAATCTTTGGTTATGTAGGATTGCCCATGCAGAGCACGACAGGCAGAAGCCCCACGCCCTCAGATGGATCTGAGGGGGAAGAACAGGCTCCAGAAGCCCTGGCTATCCAGCTGGCTTGGGTTCTGCCACGGAGACAGTGGTGATGGGTGGAGGAGCGGCGTAAAGTCCCTTCACAGCACTCAAGGCCTGGCCTGAGCGTCCAAACCTCGGGAGGACCCTGGACCCCGACGGAGGCTGGAAGCGGTGGGGTTAAGAG
The DNA here is from genome assembly GCA_963574655.1 of Perodicticus potto. Classification (NCBI taxonomy): domain Eukaryota; kingdom Metazoa; phylum Chordata; class Mammalia; order Primates; family Lorisidae; genus Perodicticus; species Perodicticus potto. The sequence continues at coordinate 19,208 of CAUYRH010166139.1, read as the reverse complement.
TCTGGGGCAAAGAGCCCCAGGCCCTCTCAGGGTGGGCCCCTACCCAACCAAGGTGGCCGCGCACCCAGTTCCATCAGGCCCTCACGGCTCCACCTCCCTCCTGCCGGGGACTCACAGCCCAAGGCCACGGAGAGCGCCGACTATTGCCGCCACGGGCCCTGCGTGAGCAGGAGAGGAGGGGTCATACCCCTCTGGGCGGGTCAAAGAAAAGAGGCATGGCGCTGGCCCCGCTGGGCCTGGAGCTCAGGCGAAGGTTAGCGGTCCCAGGCCGGCGCGCCCTCTCTGGGTGGGAACGCGTTACTCAGGAAGGCTGCAGAAGTCGGCCGGGGACAGGGACAGACACCTGCCCGAGGCGTTGCTGTGGACGGCAGCTGCAGACTCTTCTGAGAGACCGGAGGTGTGCGTCCGGACCCTCCCCTTGGGGCTCGCCGGCCCCGCCCCCTGGCGCCCGCAGGCCCCGCCCACACCTGGCCGCTGCTGGGGGCGGGGCGCGGCGGCGGGCCAATGGGGCGTGGAGGGGCAGGGCGGAGACAGCCAATGGACGGAGGCAGGGGCGGGAGACACGCGCCGCGGAGCTAATGGAGGCGCGATGGGGCGGGGCGTGCCGGCTGCGGGCCAATAGGGTCGCAGGACCGGGGCGCGCCGAGGCGCAGGGGGCAGCAGGTTGCGGCGGCGCCGGAGTGCCCCAGGCCCGGAGGCCGGCGAGCGCCCAGGTGAGCCGCGCCGGGTTCCGGAACCTCCTGAACGCCGGGCTGGCCAGCGCGCTGAGTCCGACGGAAGGGCGTTACCGTCGGACTGGAATGGATCCCTCCGGACTGGGGTCCGCGTTGTGGGCGGCAGTGCCTTCGGCCGGGCCAGTACCTTCGGGGCGGGCGCACCAATGGGGCAGGAGTGGCTTCGGGAGCGGGGGAGGGGCCGAGCAGAGTCGAGCCCCTCCGGGGCCGGAGAAGATGCCTTCCTGGTGGGGGTGTCCCCGGCAACCGAGGGCCAGCGTTTGCTCGCCTAGCCCTTGGGTGCCTGGGGACAGCCGCCCACCGGAGGAGGCAGCGCCCTCGGAGCCAGGTGACGGGGGACAGGAAATCCTGGACCTGGTTAATAATTCGCCATGTTCCGGGAGCGGGGGCGTTGCGAGAGGAGCTGGAGAGGTAGGGCGATCCTTAAAGAGCTGTGGAGGACTAGACCAGTTCCTGGGCACCCTAGGAATGTGTGGCCTGCGGGTGGGGCTGGGCACACTAGGGCGGAGTCCACGCTGAGGGCCCGAAGCCCTGAACCATTACTGGGGCCAGATCAGAAGGAGGAGAGGGGGGGCTAGATTGTGACCCCGTGCCCTAATCCTGCGACCTGTGCCCTCCTCCCAGGATTGGGATGCTCTTGTGGCTGACAGTCATGGAGTTGAAGGTGTGGGTGGATGGCATCCAGCGTGTGGTATGCGGGGTCTCAGAGCAAACCACCTGCCAGGAAGTGGTCATCGCGCTAGCTCAAGCAATAGGTGAGTCCTCTAGGGGTCACCAGACCCCACGGGCAGCACTGGGGTGTCTGTCTGTCCAGTCGCATATTCCCCCAAGGTGGGTGGGTCTGCTGCTGACCCCTCTTGTCTTCTCCAGCCCCTCAAGCCAAGTGGACAAGCATAGGGCAATGTAGGCTGATCCTTTCCTCTTCCCTTCAGGCCAGACAGGCCGCTTTGTGCTTGTGCAGCGTCTTAGGGAGAAGGAGCGGCAGCTGCTGCCACAGGAGTGTCCAGTGGGCACCCAGGCCACCTGCGGTCAGTTTGCCAGTGACGTGCAGTTTGTCTTGAGGCGCACAGGGCCTAGTCTGGCTGGGAGACCCTCTTCAGACAACTGCCCACCCCCAGAGCGCTGTCCAGTTCGTGCCAGCCTCCCCTCGAAGCCACGGGCAGCATCAGGCCATGAGCCCCGCAAAGCACTGACCTACGGACCAAGGTGTTCCAAGTTGGCACCTGCCCCCTCCTCCCCAGAACTTGTGGCCCCTATAGCACCCAGACCAAGCTTCGGGGCAGATCTGCAGGGCCTGGAGCTCAGGGTGCAGAGGAACTCGGAGGAACTCAGCCACGAGGCCTTCTGGGAACAGGAGCTGCGTCGGGAGCAGGCTCGAGAGCAAGAGGGGCAGGCTCGTCTGCAGGCACTGAGTGCTGCCACCGCAGAGCATGCTGCTCGGCTACAGGCCCTGGACACCCAGGCCCGCACCCTGGAGGCCAAGCTGCGGCTGGCTGCAGAAGCCCCCGGACCCCCCTCACCCACAGCATCTGCTGCCGAGCGCCTGCGCCAGGACCTAGCCCTCCAGGAGCGGCACAGTGCAGAAGTGCAGGGCAGCCTGGCCCTGGTGAGCCGGGCACTGGAGGCTGCAGAACGGGCCCTGCAGGTGAGCCAGGGCCAACCCCGTGACTGCTCCCCACCCCTAACGCAGGTGGGAATCAGACTAGGGGCAGTGCTCTGTGTGGGGCACAAGGGCCATGGAACTCACGGCTGTGCTTCTAAGGGTCCCATGTACCCCCAGGCCCAGGCTCAGGAGCTCGAGGAGCTGAACCGGGAGCTCCGCCAGTGCAACCTGCAGCAGTTCATCCAGCAGGCAGGGGCTGCACTGCCATCACCCCCACGGCCGGACAGGGCCCCCCTACAGGTTGGAGCGGTTCCAGGGGGAGATGGAGAGGTAAGGGCCCAGGCCAACTTCAAGCTGATTTGCCCTTCCCACAGGACCTTCTGCCTCCTTTGAGAGAGGAGTCCCTCCCAGGACCTCCCCTGAGTCCTGTCCTTGTGTCTAGCCTGAGCCCTGATGGTATGTCTGCCTCATCCCCCCTCCCTCCTCCGGCCTCAGCCTCCTCAGCCGGTGTCCCTCCCACAGTTGCCCCCATGAGGCAGAACTTCTGGAGGTAGCAGCTCCTGCCCCAGAGTGGTGTTCATTGGCACTCCAGCCCCAGGCTCTGATGACAGACTAGTGAGGACAGCTGAGACAAGCCGGCCTGGACTCTAGGAGGAGAGTCAGCAGTCACAGAGGCTCTACCCATGCAGGGGCTGAGGGGTGCTAGAAGGGTCACCCTGGCCCTTGCCAAGTTTGCCAAGCCCTCTGGAGAAGCATGAGATACAGCCCACTCAGAACTTGCCAGGCCCCAAAGGCCACAACTCCTTGTTGGGGATGGGAGGTTCATGGACAGTATGCTCCACCCAGGAATATGTGCTTGCCTGTGGGAGGTGTCTTTCCCTGTATGGACGTGTACACAGAAGAACATGTATGCCACCTTCCCTACCACAACACTGAAACCTCAATAAACTGCCCCAAATACAAAAAAGCTTGCATATGTGGTGAGGCTGAGCTGAACAGGGTCTGTGGGTCTAAATCTTGAGGAATCCATACCTGGGCTACTGGGGACTGCCCCAAGCTGCCTGGATCTGGTCACAGCTGGGGCTCCTGAAAATGGCATCACTCAGGGACAAATGCTCAGTAAGGTCCGTGGCTGAGGTTTGTGGGACCCCACATTGTTTTGCCCCCATCCTCCTTGGCAGCTCCCCTTTGACAGTCCCAACTTGATGGGGTCTGCTGGTTCATCCCTGGCCTGTGTTGCTGTCTGGGCCCCTCTTCCACCTGGCTCCCCCTCATTTGGCCTGTGCCCCACAGGAGCAGGAACTGAGGATGCCAGGACGAGCTAGACCCGCCTGTCAGGTTTACTGAGAGCTGACTGCTCATGGGGGCGGGTCCTGGACTCCTAGGTCAGCCAGGCCCAGGGAGCTTCACCTGGTGCAGCCCCAGGGAGGTCTGTGGGCACCAGTAGGCAGGGGCTGCTTTTTCCCCACCAGGTGGGTGCAAAGCCTTTACTGTGAACCTGCAGCTTTGATATTGGTGTAGGATGGCACCCACATCCCAGCCTAGCCCCTGCCTGGGCCCTTGGGCTGGCTGTTGCCTCTCCTGCAGAGCCCAGGTTCTCAGGCTAGGCCACATTCTCCCAGCTCCTAGGGCCATGGCTGGAAGTGGAGAAATCTTTGTGATGAGCAATGCCTGGGGTGCTGATGCCCCAGTGTAGCCTGAGAGAAGATGGGGACACCCTAGATCACGAAGGACCTTGTGCTGGGTTTGAGGGGGTAGACAAGTATGGGATGAACTTGGCTTTCTCTTAGGGTGGCCCCTCAGCTGGATCTGGTGCTCCCCATTTCTTCTGGGGCAGACTATAGGGGACAAGGAAGTCCTGAGCTGAAGGAGCAAGGAAGCCACCCATGGGTAGCAGGAGAGGTACTCCTCAAAGGCCAAGGTGACCAGGGCCCTGCTGCTGTGGGGTGTAACTGGAGCTATTCCTGCCTGAGGCAGGGAAAAGGTCATGGAAAAGGACAGGCAGGAGAGGCTTCTGATCCTGGTGTCTTCAGGCTGGAACCCTCAGCCCAAACCCACTCCAAGTCCATACTCCTGCCTAAGCCCACTGCTTGGATCACAGTTAACTGTCCTGGGAGGTGATTGGGGGCCTGGACCTGCCTGACCTGTAGCCCCAGATGGGGCAGAGCACCGAGTTACACGGTCTGGAATGCCAAGGCCAGTGAGGCTGCATGTACCCTGGGTGGGGGGCTTAGGGTCTGAGATACCTGCTTCCCCATTTCCTTGCACTCAGCAGAGTTGGCTGTCCCTTTGGGGGCACCAGCCTAACTCCCTTCATGGGCTCATCTTCCAAAATAAGCATCTATGGGGCCATGCCAGATGCCATACAGAGACCATGCCACACATGGGCAGGGCCTTCCCAGAGTCATAAGTGCCCCAAGGGAGAGCAGGCACAGAGCACATGCCCCCTCTTCCTGCATCTGTTTTCAAGGAACACCTGTTCCTCTTGAAGCCACCACCCATGTGCCCACCCCTGGTCTTCTGCTGCCAGTGCTGAAGAAATTAACAAGCCCTCTTCCCCACCAGGAAAGGGGCCCCCAACAGCCACAGTGCTCTGGAGTGAGGAAGGGGACAGAGCCTTCCTCCTCCATGGCTGACCCAGGTGAGCAAAATCTCACAGCTAGGAAAAGTTGCCAGAGTGCTTGAAATCCCTGAACAAACCTTTGAGTTGCTGGAAAGTTTATTCTGAGTTTTAAGCTGTACTTTGAAAACAATGCTCTATGCTGCATTGAAGTAATGAAGGGCTGAGCTCCCCCAAATATCCAGTTCCACAGCAGGGCAGGGCCAAGCCAGGACAGGCCACCTTTGCAGACACAGCTGAGGCAGAACTCTACCTGGTGTATGGGGTCAGAGGGCAGAGCCAGGCCTTGCTGAGAGCTGGCCTCTTGTTGGGCCAGCTGCCCCACAGTTGTCTTTGCAGGCCACACTCAGCCTTCTCTCACCTGCCCAGCCTCAGTCCACTGTGGTGACAGAGACAGAGTCTTACTTTATCGCCCTCGGTAGAGTGCCGTGGTGTCACACAGCTCACAGCAACCTCCAACTCCTGGGCTTGGCGATTCTCTTGCCTCAGCCTCCCGAATAGCTGGGACTACAGGCGCCCGCAACAATGCCTGGCTATTTTTCTGTTTTGCAGTTCGGCTGAGGTTGGGTTTGAACCCACCAACTTCGGTATATGGGGCTAGCACCTTACTCAATGAGCCACAGGGGCCGCCCTTGCCTCCTTTTTGGTTACCTGGCTCCCACTAGGGAGAGAAAACAGGACCTGCCACAGGTGTCCTGGCGCCAGCAGGCCTAGAGCTGCTCTGGACACACTTCCCATCTGGATTTTGACAGTAGACTTGTGAAGAAGGCTCAGTAGAGAAGGCAGGCCCAGCAGTCAGACCTCTGGGAGTGGCATGTCCTGGGCCCTACAAATAGGTCCACAGGGTCCTGACTCCCTCAGTGACTTCACTGAAGTGGTAGAAAAAGAAGAGCCAAATTGGTCACTGTCTTCCTGTAGGAAGTCCTAAGAGGTGGCCCTCAAGAGGCTGATCCTGTAGGCTCCCATCCTGTTGGCTGAAGATCTGACCACAACACCAGTGTCTGTCCAAGGCTGCCCCCAGCTTGGTGACATGGAGAAGGCTGTCCCAGGAACTCTGCACAGCCTGGCACCCTGGGACACACAAGGACAAGAAAGTTCCCTCCAAGGGGGTATCTAGCCCAACCTCAGTCCCAGCAAGAGGAGGGCAGTGCAGCCTCTGAATGTCTCCATTCTCCCTACCCGACCTTCCTTGTTCGGCAGACAGGCCAACCCTGTCCATCGCCTTCTCCCTCAGTGGCCAAGTGCCCCCACCCCGGGGCCTTGGAGCGTGTCCTCAGCCCTTGCGTGGCCACTCGCCTGCCCGCCAGACTCAAGTCACAGAGGGGCCAGGGGGGTCGTGCTGCCCAGGGACAGATCAGCCGCTGTCACACGCACAGTGGGTCTGGAGCAGCGCAGTGTGCGGTGGGCAGTGGCTGCCCTGCGCCTGGAGGGACGGTCGAGCAGGCTGGCGGGCGGGTGGAGAGGTCGCCCCCCTAACCCCGTCCCCTCCAACTTGGGCGTCCGAGCCACGCCGCCCCTGCCCAGCCCGACCCCCAGCAGTCCCCGCGAGAGGGAGGCCTGTGGGGTGCGCCCCCGCCCGCCAACCTGGTACCCCTTGTGTGTCACCTGCGACCCTGGGGCAGGGTCGTCGCCGGTTCTTAGCCCAACTTCGGCAGTGGCCGCTGCTATCCTCCCACCCTCGGCCACCCCCAGGCGTCCCCGGCCAGGGCCCCGCCACCCCGCGCCCAGCCCCGTATGCAAACGACCGGGTTCCGCAACCAATGGCCGGCCGAGGCGGGCCCGCCTGGCGGTGCCTCGGCCAGTGGGCGTGAGCCGGGGGCGGGACACCCCGCCCACCGCCGCACGGCCCTTCGCGGGCGAGGCCCGCGCGTTCCTTTCTGCACGTCGGCCTAGGGAGGGGCCGCCACCTGCCGGGCGGGGCCTGCGGGGAGCGGGCTGCGAAGGCGCGGCGGGGCTGGGCGCGTCCCCTGCCGGCCAGGAGGGTGGTACGGCCCACGACGCTCTCCTTCCAGCCGCGCTGTGGTACTGCCCCGCTCCGCTGGGCGTCCTAGCCCAGACTAGGGGCTCGGTCCAGCAGCCCGGTCCTCTGCTGTCTGGTTTGCGATCGCGCAGCTGGGCAAGGCGGGACCCCTGGTGGTGCGACCACCGGGCAAGCAGGGAGCTTCCCTCTCCTCCCAGCTCGGTGGTACGGCCCGGCCGACTCTCTGCCCCCATCCCCGGTGGGAGGACCGCCCCTCCCCGGGAACCCGCTGGGCTCCTGGCACACAGCCCTAGCCCGTGCCATGACCCGGGCGGGATCTGCTTGGGCCCGGACGCGGCCCCCTCAGGACTTAGGTACTGCTTGTGCCGCCCCGCCCTAAAAGGCGGCGGAGGTCCCCGATAACGTCTGGGTCAGTATGAATGGCTTAGAGGGGTTCCTCTCCTCACACCTCCCTGAAAGCAACCAGTCTCCCACACCTGCCTCAGAGCCTGGCCCTCCCTGGGAAACCCCATCTCCTTGCTCCAGGAACCTCCAAAGGGTCCTTTTGCCCACCATTGTCACCCTGGTCCTTGGCTGTCTCCCCTCAGCCTCAGCTGCTACCCTGCGCTTTGTCCCCTAGTCCCCATAGCCCCCCAGCATCCACACCTGAGCAGGCACTGACCCAGCCCAGGATCTCAGGAGCTGGTAGCCTGGGGACAGAAATTCCAGTGCAGAGTGTTGTGGGGTGTGGCCATCTGTGGACAAGAAAGAGAGTAGAGGAAACAAGGGCCAGCTCAGTTCCACTGGAGGGTACAAGACCTGGATTATGGAAGAAATCCCTGGGAGTGGTGGGATTCCTGAAAAGGCCCACCCCTGCAGGGCAGGGCACAAGTCAGGGTGAACAGATAGAACCAAGGTTTGCAGGAAGAAGTCCTAGGGCCTAGGGGACAGGGGAGGGAAGAAGACAAGGTGACTCTGAGCTTGTCTTGCCCTGCTGTCAAGAATGCTCCTCTTCTCACTGTTTGTGGTGGGTGCGCCCCCCCCAAAAAAAGGATATGTCCATATCCTAATACCCAGGCTCTGTAAATCTTACCTTATATGGAAAAAGGGTCTTTGGAGACATGATTAAAGTGAGATCATCCCAGACTACTTGGATGGGTCCCAAATCCAATGACAAGTGACCTTATAAGTGACAGAGAGAGAGAGAGAGAGAGAGAGACATATAGAGGAGGCCATATGAAGACAGAGGCAAGGATTGGAATGATGTGGCCACAAGATGCTCTTAAGAGGTGCCACCTATGCTCAGTTTGGGCCCAGTCTGGCTCTAGGCAGCTCCCTGGGGACATCTCTCACATCTAAACACAGGTTGGTGTGGTAGGTAGATGGAGGAATGTTCACATCTTGTCATGGGTGGATGTGCTTATTGTAATTCCCAGCAGCCTACTAGAAGCAGGGAAAGATGGGGGTGGAGGGGCTGGCCATCAACTGCCTATCCTCCTGCTTTCAGGAACCTCAGAATGAGTCTGTGGGTCCCCTTTGTCTAGTGGCCTTCGACAGGTAGGCAGGTGTGCAAGAAGGGCCAGCACATGCACAGCCCCAAGCTGAGAGGGCGGGGGAGGTGCTGTTCACCACATGAGCAACCCTGAAGCATACCCATCCAGCCCTCAGGACAGCCTCAGAGACAGGCATGCTCATCAACACCTTATTTTATCGCCTGAGGTGGCAGGATTGAGACCAGGGCTAGGGTGCAGAGGCTGGCTTGGGGCACCCACTGATACTGGAGGAATTTCTTCCGACTACCCATCTCTCCCAATTCATCCACTCTTCCTTCCTGGAGGAGCCTTTCCAGAGCCCCTAAGTACACTGTTTTTTCTCCCATTTCAAACAGAAAAGACAAAACCCTCTCTGGCCTGGCTTCTCTCTCTGCTCCTCCTCCCACCCCAAGAGTTTCTGGTGCTCACTATCCCTGCTTACACTCCTGTCCTCTCTCCAAGTCCCCTCCAGTCAGCCCCTTCCCCAGCACTGCTGTTGCTCTCAGGCCCAAGGTTGCTCCACCTCCGTCCCTGCTTGTGGCAAGCCGGGAGACCCCAGACATCCGGAAGCCCCTCTCCTGGTTGTTCCTCCACCCACCCATCCCTACCACCCCCAAACTTCTTCTTGGTCTCCTTTGCAGATTCTCAACCTCTTAAAGTTAGAGTCCTAGGGTCCAGGCGTTGGCCCCCAGCCACTGCCCCCATGTTTTCACCTCCATCTTCCCTGGCCTGTACCGCTCCCCAGGGGCTCTCCAGGCTTCCTCATCTCCCCAGGGAGGAGCCCATCTTCCCCCTCGTATTCCCTCCAGCTTCGCACCCAGCTCCTCAGTAAACCCCATCAGCTCTGTCTTCAGAACTACCTGGAGCCGTCACTTCCGACATCTGCGCCGATCCCACCCAGCCCAGGCCACAGTGGTCCCCGAACGGGCGTGACTGCTGTCGCCTCCTGACTGCTCCCGGGCGTCCACCCTGGCCACTTCACAGTCCGCTGTCGCTGCGGCAGCCTGGGGTCCTACAAGCCAGTGCCGGCTATCTGTTCGAGACCCCCGGCGGTGCCACCAGAGCCTCTCGCGCTGGGCTCCAGCCGTGCAGGCCTCCGTTTGGACGTCCCCAGAGCCATCCTCTGCACCTAATTAACCCTAGCCAGTCCTCCCAGGCACCAGACCTCCTGACCGACCCTGCTTTGTCTTTTTATTAGCGCACATACCACGTGGTTTAGTTTTTTACAGTGTTCAGTTTATTGTGCCTCTCTGCCGCAACCCGGAGGGGACCCGAGCTGGGGGCGCCTTCTCTGCTGGCCCAGACTCCGGGGGCCCGCGCACCGAGGCTCCATCAGAGTTTGCTCAATGCATGCAAGAATGGAGCCCAGATCCAGGTGGCAGGCGTATCAGTAAACCCTCCTCCCGCAGTTATCCCGGCGCGCCCGAGGGCCCCAGCGCCAATCCAGGACTCCAGCTCAGGGAGGGGCGGGGGACCGCCAAGTGGCCGGAGCGGGCGGGGCGGGGCCCTGGCTGGGGGCGGGGCCCTGGCTGGGGGCGGAGCTCGGGCCTGCAGGAGGCCGGACCAGTTGCCCGGCCTGAAGGGGGAGGTCCAGATGGTGCAAGTTCTTCCCGGATTCTTGTCTCCCCGGACAGCAGTCTAGAGTTAAACAGTTCTCCAAGCGGAAGGTCTGTTTGACTCCTCGAGACCTCCGACAACGGGGAGTGGCGCTTCCTTCTCTTGAAACCTTTCTTCCCCGTCCTGGTCCCAGTGGTTCCGGCCAACGGGCAGGGCGGGGCCGCCGGAAGCCGGAACCGTGCACTTCCGGGTCGAGGAGCGCGCCTCGGCGGCGGCGGCGGCAGCGGCGACGCGGCCTGGCCTGGTTGCGCTCCCGGTCGGGCGGCGGAGGTGGCGAGCGCCCGGGAGCTGCCTGGGGGCGCGAGGTTCCCGGGTAGGTGCGGCGGCCGCGCCGATCCCGGGGCTCCGGCCGCGCGGGCCGCCCGGGGGCGCCGCGGCTTTGTCTGCGGCCTGCGCGGCGGTGTGAGGCCTGCGCCGCGCTGGCCGCGCTGGCCGCGCTGGCCGCGGGGTGCGGCCGGGGGCGGGCGGGCGCCGGGAGGCCCCGCGGAGGCGGGAAGGCCCTGGGTCTGGGGGCCGGCCCTGAGCCCTGCCGTCCTCCGGTCCCGGGCTTGGGGACGCGGTGGGAGCCCCCCTGCCCGGTCTTGGGACGCCCCCGCCGGCTGCGATTTCTCCCCGCCGTGTTGGTGGGAAAGGCTGGCTGTGTTCTAACTTTGTTCCCAGCTTCCGGACGTCGGTGTCGCCTTCGCCTTCGGGGTTTGTCTTCATTTCCGTAGGGGTTTGTGGTGACGGGCTGGTTTCTTACTTCTAACCTTACGTTGTCTTCACGGCGTTCTCTCCGGAGTAGGTAGTGTCGTCCCTGCTTTACAGAGCCCAGAGAGGTTGAGTAACTCGGCGGTGTCACACAGCTGTTGAGTGACAGCCAGCGGACTTTGTTAGCTCAAGCCCTCCAACTCTGTCTTTTGTATTCACACTGACCACGTTTTCATCTCTGCTCTATTTAACGAGGCTCGTGTTACACCTTCGTCCACTGTGGGGTCTGTGTCCATTTCTTTTTATATGACAGCAGAATGTTAGTTTGTTGGGTGAACGACTTTTCGGCCAGTGGTCACCTGAGGCTGAGGTAAGGCCTGTCTTGGGACTTTACCTTTCTCCTGGGCGGCTCGGTTTTCTTCTTTACAAGAAGAATTGTGTAAGTCGAAAAAATTGTAGGTGGCTCCTTTCAGCATAGTCCCATTGCTGAGTGTTCAGAGCCCTGGGCAGTGCTGCAGCATGGTATTCATCCCAGTCTGCAGAGGCCTTTTAGGGCCCCTAATTTTTTTACTTCCATTGCAGTTTACAATTAAGTGGTGAATAAAGACAAACGTGGCCCAAACTGAGATGCTGGATTCGCTGCAGGCTTGCCTGGTGCCTGGAACCAGCACTTACGTTCTGGGCTTAGCATAGGTGCAGCTACCACACACCAGAGGCCCTTTTGTTTCCATAATACAAGTTGGAATTGCAAATGTATGGGTTTCCTTGAATCTGAAAAGAGAAATACATTTTTTGGTTTTCATTTTTCCCACATCCAAAGGCTGAGCAGGAAAGCCCCAATAACCCCTGGGAAGGCAGGAGACCTCCCTACAGAAATGGCTTCCCAGACTGCGGTCAGGGACAGATGGCAGAGCTGGAGATTTTGAATCAGGGCAGACATGTCTGAGCTGGGGCTGCTGGTGGGACAAGAGTTCTGACTGGAGGGTTCTTGGTGGGGGTGGAGGTGCTGGTGGTCCCAAATTGTGATCTTGTCCGTGGTGCTTGCTCTGGAAAATATAATGCCTGCAGAGGCTACTTGTGTTCTTTTCCTCTTCTCTGCCAGGAAGGTTCCAGCAGTTGCTGTTGTGCGATGATCCGGGAAGTGGTGATGTTCAGCCTTACATAACCTGAGCCTTCCCATTGCTACAGTAGAGGAGTGTAAAGAGGCCTTTGGAGGTTTTCCCCACCAACAGTTTGGTGGAGGGTACAAAGGTCCTCGGGAGTTAATCCCACGGGTGATTGGACTTTTGGAGCCTCATTCCTGAGCTGGTCTTTCAGACAACTTCTCATGTGCCTACCACTGTCATTGCCCACTGATCTCTTCTGGCAGCCCCCGCTCAGGCCCTGCCACTCACTCCTTACCGGTAGTTCTTGGCTTTGGTGTGTCAAGGGAGAAGCCAGGATTTACTTATTCCTATTTTGGCCCTTGTGTGTATGAAACACAACTGACAGTGAGGATTTGCACTTGGGGCAGTCAGACCCTAGAACTCCCCCTAGCTCTGCTCTGTGGTCTCCTAGGTGATCTTTAGGGGGTTGTATTTCCTGGTGTTTTTGAAATGTTCTCTGGTAGATTTACATGTGTGAGTATCTACTTCCTTCCCTGTCTCCAGGGCAGGAACTGTGTTCCCCTTGCACTGCACACAATAGGGGCAGGGTAGGTATTGGAGCAGGTGTCCCAGGGTGACATGGGTTCCAGCTCTGGGAGTGGACACAGCTATGCCCACTTCTAGGTCTCCGTGTGCCCCACAGGAGAGGTGTCACTCCTCAGATGGGATGTGGAGTCTGTCTCTGAGCACTCCCAGAGTCAGTATCTCCAGCAGGAGCTTTGACCAGGACTTGGGGACAGTGACAAGTAGGATGTCTCTGCTAAGTATACCAGGCAGTGGGGTTACAGACTGAGTTGAGTGGGGATAGTGGCCAATTATCTTAACAGTAGAGCACCAGGTAGAAGAAAGATTAATGATTTGGCAATACCACTTCTCAGTTCAGTATTTCCAGGTAGTAGCAGCTTTTAGCAGTTGACAATTGCATTGAATTAACATGGATTCACTATTTGAGAAAACATCATCTTAGAATTGGGGGCTTCGTACTGCTTTGTCACATGGGGAAGTGGGCAGTCCTGGTCTCTGATCTAGCCTTAGCCCAGTCAGACATTGTCCTCCGGGAGTATCTGTACAACAGTGGTACAGATACTGTGCTAGACCCTGTGCTAGTTGTTGTAACAGACATGGAGCTCCAAACGTGAGACCCCTGATGGGCTCTGTGATGCAGTGAGGCTCTAGTCCTGAGGGCCTTCCCCTCCCCTATCCCACCAATCTGTCATGTGATGTTCTTTCCCTGGACCTGGGAGGAAACTGGACTTGGTGGAAAGCAGAGTGCTGCAGGGTGGGCTTCACTGTGATCCACTGAATTCCTACCTGACTCCCTTGTGAGAGGCATTTCTTCCAAGGGTCGCCTGGGAAATGAGGGAAAGGAGCTATGAGCAGAGATTTTCCTTATTTGGGAGCCTAAGTTGGAGGCCCTGATGTAGGGGGATTGTGTGAGACTAGATTTCTAAGGGTGTTTATAAAGGTATTCTCTGTTACCCTCGCAGTGACCTTGTGGGGTGGGCAGGGCAAGTGTCCACACTGCCGGATCAGGAGCCCAAGAGCAAGTGGACTCAAGAGCCAGGGCCTGCTCTCTGCTCCTTCCACTTCCCTGGCTCTAGGTACCTCAGGGACTCAGTAGTTCCTGGTGGGTGTGTCCTGGGCGAGGTCAGGAGAGCCTCAGTGGAGCCTCATGGCTTCCTGAGAGTGGCCAGCCTTGGTTGAGAGTGGTGTGGCAGGGAGAGCTGAGCCCTGTTTACCAGCTGAGCCCTGTGGTGACCAGCCCTCAGTTGAAAAGTCCTACTAGTCTTAGCTCAGAAGTTTATTCCATTTTGTTTGTGTCTGTTGGGGTGTTGCAGGTGGCTATTTGTACAAAAACATCCTAGTCATTATGAATTGGGATCTGGCTTTGAATTTAACTGTAAATAGGAATCAGTGTTGGGTTTTTATTGTTTGTTTGTTTGTTTTTTGAAACAGAGTCTCACTATGTTGCTCTCAGAAGAATGCCAAGGTGTCACAGCTCACAGCAATCTCAAACTCTTGGACTTAAGTGATTCTCTTACCTCAGCCTCCCAAGTAGCTGGGACTGCAGACACCTGCCACAACGCCCAGCTACTTTTTTTTTTTGCAGTTGTTTAGATGGCAAAGGCTGGGTTCGAACCTGCCACCCTCAGTATATGTGGCTGGTGCTATAAAAACTGTGCTATGGGTGCTGAACCAATGTCTTAATTTGTGCCCAACTTAATGGTTGGAGTTGTGTGTGTATTGTGTCTCATAGCTCTACATCCCTGAGCTACACAAGTGGACACAGCACAGGAGCACGATATGTAGGAAGTGGCTGCCATTCTTTCAGGGGGGTTTCAGCCCGGGATATGCAGGAAATTGCCTAGCTCTGGTTTCTTTCAGACTGAGCTCCATGTGTAGCAATGGACGACGACAGCCTGCACGAGCTTGTGGCCTGGAGCCCAGTGCCGGAGGGATGCCCACATGTTGGCCCCGTGGACATGGCCAGCAATTTTGGTGAGCCACTCGGCACCAGGGGCCTCCCCCCGGAGGGCAATGTCTAGGCCTGCCTGCCATTTTCTCCAAGTTGTTAGCTCCCCTTCAGAGATATCTGTGTGTATTAGTCGTCAGCTTTCGTTCTTTTACTTATTTATTTATTTTGAGACAGTCTCGCTCTTGTTACCCTGGTAGAGTGCTGTGGCATCATAGCTCACAGCAGCCTCAACCTCTTGGGTTCAGTGATCCTCTTGCCTCAGCCTCCCAAGCAGCTGGGGCTACAAGCACCCACCGCAACGCCTGGCTAATTTTAGAGACGGGGTCTCACTCTGGCTCAGGCTGATCTTGAACTCTGAGCTCAGGCAATCCACCCACCTCAGCCTCCCAGAATGCTAGGATTTTAGATGGGTGTGTCAGCCACCACACCCAGCCAACTTTTAATCTTTAAAAAGAAAAAATTCTTTTTTTTTTTTTTGAGACAAGATCTCTTGTCACCCTCAGTAGAGTGCTGTGGTGTCACAGCTCACAGCAACCTCAAACTCTTGGGCTTAAGCGATTCTCTTACCTCAGCCTCCCAAGTGGCTGGGAGTACAGGCACCCGCCACAGCGCCTGGCTACTTTTTTTGTTGCAGTTGTTTAGATGGCCCAGGCTGGGTTCGAACCCGCCAGCCTCAGTGTATGTGGCCAGTGCCCTAACCACAGAGCTATGGGGCCAAAAGAAAAGATTTTTGAATTTTTCTTATTATTCTATTTATTTATTTTTTATTATTTTTCTTAGAGTCTTACTTTGTCACCCTGGGTAGAGTGCCATGGTGTCAGCCTAGCTCACAGCAACCTCAAACACCTGAACTCAACCAAACTTCTTGCCTTGACCTCCCAGAGAACTGGGATTATAGGCGAGAGCTACAGCATCCAGCCAATTACTCTTTGACTTTTTTTTTTAGAGACAGAGTCTCACTTTATCACCCTTGGTTGAGTGCTGTGGCTTCACGGCTCACAGCAACCTCCAGCACCTGGGCTCAGGCGATTCTCTTGTCTCAGCCTCCCGAGTAACTGGGACTACAGGCGCCCGCCACAACGCCCGGCTATTTTTTTTGTTGTTGCAGTTCGGCCAGGGCTGGGTTTGAACCCACAACCCTTGGTATGTAGGGCCAGTGCCCTACTCACTGAGCCACAGGCAAAGGCCCTACTCTTTGATTTTTAATTGCAGAAGTAGTACATTTAACTCTTGCATCTTATTTTTAATGCAGATACCATATGTAGAATAAAGGGATGCCACTTTCCCCGTGTCTGCCTTCACCAGCCCTGGGGATGGCCTCTGGTAGCCGTTTGGCAGGTGCCCTCCTGCATACTTCCATGCATTTGCAAAGCAGTCCCAGGCCCTCTGCTGTCTTGGTTGTGACTCTGCCCCTGGGGCCTGTGTTTTTACCTCTGGTGATCTAGAAGAAAGCAGTGATGGTAGCAGTGGGGACTCCGAGGATGACACAGACAGTGAGCTCGGAGACGGTACAGACCAAGAAGATGGGGCAGGACCTGATCAGGAAGACCTGGAGGACAGAACTGGTGAGATTGCTGGCTTCTCTGTCTCTTCTTGCTATGACAAGGATAGCCTTTTATGAAACATGCTCAGTGAAGTCATTGTCTTACCCACAGCTGGCCTAAGTAGGTGTAGGGAAGATGAGAGGAAGCCCTGTGCACACTGGCTGTGCCCTGGCAGCTCACCCTGTGGTTTGCCCTCTCATTCTGACCGGAATTCCTGAGCAGACACATCCCATGACTTTAATAGGGAATTCCCAGCTCATTTACACTGGTTAACATTTGTGCCCTTGAACTTCGCAGGGAACATTTGCGTTAAAGGACAGGTATGCTTTGGGTAGAATGTGGTGCCTTCTTCCCTGTGCCCTGTTGCCACCCTGGGGACATGGCCTGTGAGGTCCCTGGACTGGTTGCCCCACCCCAGCCCAGCTGTGGGCACTTTTCTCAGAAGGAGGACTGAGCTCTACTTTGGACATTTGGCATACTACTGCTTTCTCTGCCAGGCCTCAGCCTAAAGCATCTGCTACAAACTGTGTATCACGGTCTTTCAAGATAACCCTATGGTAGTTTGTAGAATGATCCAGAAAGGTAGCCCTCATGTTGGAGATAGTGCTGGCGAAAGAACAGGATTGACACCGTGCGTCAGAGTTCCTAGGTGTGCGTTGGGTTATTCTCTTCTGGGTTGACAGATCACAGGCATGGCCCCCTACTTATTTCGTGCCATTGAGCTGGGGCTTTGGCTTGTCCACAGCAGGTCTTGGCACAGGCACTGGCCAGGCTGAATTCATGGGATCCTGGGTGCTGCCAGAGACTCTGGGCTGGAGTGGGTGTCGGGGCCCAGCTCAGCCAGCCCACTGTCCCTGAGCTCACTTTGCAGCAGCAGAAAGCAGCTGTTAGGGTGCCAGGTAATAGACAGTGAGAGCAGATGGGCATCCAAGGAAAGGGAAGGCTCCATAGACCTGGGGGTCAAGGGGAAACTAGAGAAACTCACACATTAGCTACAATCTGAAGGATAGCAAGAGGGGCCTGGTCAGCGGTGGACCTGGGGATGGGGTATTGTCCAAAGGCAGCCTCAGAGCTCTAGGCACTGGAGAGGTGTTAGCTATGGTGATGGGCACACAGAACCTTTCTGAGCATCATGCTGTACTCCTCCAGCACTAAGTTTTCAATGTAAAAAAGTAGCCAATATCTCTTTAGCTGGTGGGAAACATAGTCAGATGTTCAAAGGGCACCTCCTGCCTCCTGGAGGCCTGGTACTGTCCAGGGCCCCTTCTTGTGGCTCCTCTCTTCTCCTGCTGCTTTTCCCACCCTGCTATTTACTCTTAAAAATCACTTACGCTGACATTTCATTTCCAACTCTAGATACTCTCCTTAAACCTCACCATAAAAGATGAGAGCTTCTTAGGACTTTTACCTGCTGCCTGGTCCCCAGTTCTCACTTCTCCCAGGCTCTTCAACAGTGTAAATTATTATCCTGCATGTCCCATGCCCTTTGCCAGATGACCACAAGGTCCTGGGAGTGACATTCCAGCATGACCACTGATCTTCTCCACTCTTGGGACTAGCAGGGCCAGAGCCATTCTGTGTCTGGATTCTACCTCTCTCCTATGTAGGAACTCACTTCCTTTTTATTTTAACATTATTCTAGTGGCATTTGCCAGGAAGAGAGAATAAATGTATATGTTGACTCTGCCACGTTTAACGTTTCTGCCAGTCAAGCCCCAGCCTCAGAGCCACTAGAAATTGACTAAAGGTGTTGTGGCCAGTGGCTCAGTAAGGAGTCTCTACTCCTGAAGGCAGACAGTTCATTGCCATCATGGTTTTTTTGTTTGTTTGTCGGTTGGTTGGTTGTTTTGGGGGTTTTTTTGAGACAGTCTTATTATGTCACCCTTGGTAGAATGCTGTGGCGTCACAGCTCACAGCAACCTCAAACTCTTGGGCTTAACTACTTCTCTTGTCTCAGCTTCTCAAGTAGTTGGGACTATAGGTGCCTGCCACAATGCCCAGATATTTTTTGTTGTTTGGCAGGCCCCAGCTGGGTTTGAACTCGCCAGCCTTGGTGTATATGTCTGGTGCCCTAGCTGCTGAACTACAGGCGCCGAGCCATGCCATCATGTTTTGAGAAGGGGTATTGGAAATACAAATGGCCGTCTGGGGATGCTGCTGAACTGCAGAAGGCCTGCTCGGAGGCTCAGCCATTGACCTGGTCAATGGCCCTAGGCTGGCCCCTGAGGACTGCTGCTGAGTCTTGGCTTCGAGAGCTTGGAAGCAGTTGCAGTTGAGTGTGGGACAGTGGTGGCCAAACCTGGCAGAATCTGAGATGTGTTCCCTAGGACTGTGGGTGTGCTGTGAGTGTGGCCCTGCAGGTGGACAGGATGTGTCCTGAGCACAGCTTGGGCCTGCTCACTCCCAGTGTTCTGGCTCATGCAATCACTTCATCTTTTCCTTAAAGTTGTAGTGTCGCTTCTTTTTCAAGGCTCTGAAGATTCTGAAGATGACACAGAGACACTGGTGGTGGCAGGGGACACTCAGGAGAAGCCGCTCTCCAGTGGTGTGCTCCTTTCTGACGACGATGCAGAGAGCTGCCCGATTTGTCTCAATGTGTTCCATGGCCAGGCTGTGGGCACACCAGAGGATTGTGCCCACTACTTCTGCCTGGACTGCATCATCGAATGGTCCAAGGTGAGTCCACTTCTCAGGGGTTCCATGTTCTTCAGGGTGGCACAGCACTGTCTGTGGATGACCCACCCTGTGGTCAACCCTCTGCAGAGGAGCTGGGGCCCCAGGATTTAGTCCTACTGTGGCCTCTGCTCAGTTCTGCACCATTGTCTGTAAAGCTCACTGGCAGTGCGTCTGGTGCCTGGGATGAGAGAGGAGGGCCACGGCTTCTTTGGGGTCCTGGCTGCAGAAACCCTAAGTGGAGTCAGGGATATCTGAGGCAAGCTGGGTATCAGGCTGGCAGGCCCCAAAAGAGTCAGGATGCATGGGCACTGTGGCATGGGACAGTTTGCTGCTTAGCAGATAGTTACTTGAGTAGATACGGAAAAACAGAATGTGATTCAGCCCTTAGTTATGATAACTGTCAAGAAAGAAAGTGTCGGCTCAACACCTGTGGCTCAAGTGGATAAGGTGTCAGCCACATACTCCTGAGCTGGTGGGTTCGAATCCAGCCCAGGCCCGCCAAACAACAATGACGGCTGCAACCAAAAAATGGCCGGGCGTTGTGGCGGGCGCCTGTAGTCCCAGCTACTCGGGAGGCGGAGGCAGGAGACTCGCTTGAGCCCAGGAATTGG